>MU866527.1:0-19432 GCA_033296915.1 Triangularia setosa | reverse complement strand
GTTGTGCACTGTTTAGCTGCACCGATCCATTATCTAGAAGTTCGCCTTCAACCGGTATCCCTTTCAGAGGTTCTGGACAGGGGATCGTCACAGAAGGCTACTGAATAGGAAAAGTTCTCTGTCCTCTGAAAACTATCTGTAGCGTTGAACCGCTGCTTATATACATGAAGACACTGGCAATACATCACAACTGGCGTCGTGGATAACCGGTAATGGCCGGAGGGGCCGCGTATGTAGTGTTCTGGATCGTTCTGGCGTGGTGGCAATAATCGGGGTTCAGCGAGGTGTGGCAATTGAGGCCATCCCCAAAGTGAGAGAGGAGGCGCCTCACAACGATGCGCTCCTCTCGGCCTCGCTTTTTCTATGCCATCCTCGTCAACAATGCCGAGCACGATGGGCCGAAGCATAGTGTAGATGCACTTGTCGTGGGCTCTGTCAGATTCGGGTTCGCACCGGGGCTTGTGGGAAGCATTTAACTTACGACAAGGCCGGAAAAAAAGACATCTGACGGCAGGTTCATGCGGCCGGCGGCGTGTGCCTCTGGGCCACGCCACATGGGGCTGCCCAGCCGAGCTCCGCGGACATCTAGGCCGGGAGAAATCGCACAGCCCATCTCGAGATCACCTATCTGCACTGCTTTGACGTCAATGACGCCATTGGGGCTCTCGTCGTAGTCCACAAAGATGTTGTTGGGTTTGATATCTTGAGGAGAGTCCCAGTCAGTTGTGCACCTAACGAAGATCGAGGGGGTGCACCAGCTTACCACTGTGCAAGATGTTCTGGTCGTGCAAGCCGGGCAGCCCAGCCAGTGCCTCTCGCAATATCCGCTTCCTGGTGGCATCTGAAAGGCTCTCTTTTTTGGCTAATTCCAAGAGGTCGGCGGCCAAGTAGCGGTAGAGGAAAACAAGGTGGTCCGGAACCGTGTCCACCACGGTTCGTAAGTAGTGGCAATCCGCAAGGGGTCTCTGCAAGTCAAGCTGATACTCAAATTCGGCGTGGTGAATGTTCTTTGCGACGTATTTCTCGTGCTCGGATACTGCAGAAGTGTTAGCCTCCGTGGTCAGTTGCATATTACGCCCCCGATGAGAGGGGATTGGTTGTTTTCGAGTGGATGGAATGCGTACATGGCCAGGTAAACATATGACAACACCGGTTCTGTCCTCTGCTGGAGCATCTGGGCAATCTGATATTGTCTCCCACACAGGCCGAGATCGCGTCATACGTGATGTGAGCATGCGATGGAAAGCTGGCGGGCGGACACGCATGGTGCTCAAGTACCTTGAATTTCAAGTTGAACAGATTGAAGACTGGTTGCTTGCTGGGAAACCAGGCATGTTAAGCTCCGAATTGGGTGGTCACGCTGAGCTTTATCCCTGCCAACCGTTCTTACGCCACTTGTTTAAAACAATCAAATCAACGTCTCATTTGCTGGGTTGGATAGAATATCATTCTCGGCAAGGGCCCCGGATTTCTGGGAAACGAGCTCGCTATAACTGATTTTTGTACACCGAGTCAACCATTTGATGAGAGAGACTCCTTCTCGGGGAAAAAGCAAATACAGAGGACGCAACACGACACCATACTCTTGTTTCCCGCTTCTGCATGCACCCAGCGCTCAACACCCATACCCAGCCATCCTTGGCGCCTCCAGGTACCACTCGTCAAACACTCCCTGGACCAGCAGAATCCCCGTCGGCGCCGCCCCCGTCATCGGCAAACTACTACTAGTCTTCTCACCACCAACCCGCAGCCACCCCTCCTTCGCACCCGCGCCCAGCCCCATCCAGAGCTCGACCGCCTTCTCCCCGGCCCCGGCCCCGAACCGCGGCACGCCGGCCCACTGACTCCGCACCACCTCCCACTCAGCCGCCGCCGCGGCGGAAGACCCGATCAGGACGGGGTAGAAGACGACGTCGGCCGCGTCGCGCGCGGGGAAGTTGCCGCTGCCCGCGTCGCGGTTAAAGTAGTCGGCGTAGTTGAAGGCCGGGATCCAGTCCTTGGAGAGGGCGGGAGCGGGCGAGGATACGGTCAGGGCCGTGGTGAGGTGGGTGAGAGTTGTATTGGGGGAGGGGCTGCCGGTGTCGGAGGGGTGCAGGAGGACCGGGATGTGGTTGGGGTCGGCGTTGGACGGGTTGAGCGGGTCCGTGGAGGGGGAGTCTGGGGTGGAGGGGAGTTTAGTGTTTTAGTGCCTTGGTAAGGGGGTAAGGAGGGAGGTGGAGGAATGGAAGTTGGGAAAGGAGGGCAGACTTACAAACACCCCAGAGACCCTTAGGCACGGCTTTCACCACGCCAGAGGCCACGTCCCATCGTGGCTGGTTTGGCGACGTGCCCTTTGGCGGCGTGATGGTGACTGTGATGGCGCTCGACAGCGGCTCGGTCAGATGCATGGGCCGGGCGTAGACGGGGTCGCCGGCCAGGGACACGTCGAAGGGAGGTATGGCCGGGGCGCTCGGGTCGGCCTGCGCCGTCACGACGGTCGCCTTATCGATGGCGAACCCAAGACCGACGGTGAACTGGAACACGGCGCCCCGCACGTGCCACTGCTCGTTTGGCGCGCTGGGCGTTGACGCGGCGTTGCCCGAGGGTATGAGACCCTCGTTGCATGTGTAGACATGTGGCGGGGGTGGGTCCGAGTCCTCCGCCGCAGCATCGTCGCGTTTATGGCTAACAGCGGGATAGGGCAGCAGAGGAGACAGCCCCTTTTGCTGGGACAGGTCGGCTTGCAGCACGAGCCTGTAGAAATCAGGGAGAGAGAGCGGGTTGTCCCGGCCGCTCGCATCCTGGCTGCTGCCAAACTCGATGCTGAAGCCAAAGACCCAGAAGTTGACGTACACGGTGCCGGCGATGGAAGGGCCTTGGAGGTGGAGGTTGGCGGCCACCTCGCAGCTGATGTGGACGGTGCAGATCCACAGATTGAGGGTGAAGCCGACGCCGACGCTGATACCACCGTCGGCGGAGAAGAAGAAGGGCTTGAAGTTGATGAGCATGTCGGTGTAGGCGTCGAACCAGGCCGATAGCGGGCCCAGCGAGAGCGACGCGTCGAGCCGGCCCCCGGCCATGCACAGGTTGGGTGTCATGGCAAAGTAGGCCTCGCCCCGAATTGAGAGGGCGTCGTCGAGGGTCCAGCTGATGGCCAGCCGCGGCGGGTTCGGGTACTGGGCGGGAGGGTCGAATCCGCGGTGGTAGCCGCCGACGGTAAAGACAAAGTCGCCGTCGGCACCCCCGCCGCCGCTGCCGAACCACTGATATAAGGCAAAGCCCCCCGTAACGTGGCATGCCGGGTCCAGCACGAAGGATGACGGGGCGAGCTGGCCCTCGATCTTGATCGTGCCGTCCTTGAAAGTGAAGGTCCCCACGAGGCCCAGCTCGACATGCATGACCTTTGTGCTGCTGTTGCCGGCGGGCATGTCTGCCGTGGCGACGCCGTAGACGCCAATCACAATGTCCGGGTTCCACTCGACGACCACGACTGCCGAGGCTTGCAGCATCTCGAGCGCCAGCATGTGCAGCCCCGCGGCGAGCCAGAAGGATCCGTCCTGCGGGAAGAACCAGCCACTGTTGGTGAGGCTGGCCAGGGCCGCGTTCGGATCCGTACTACTACTACTACCCGAAACCCCCTGCAGGAAGGGGAACTGCTCGACGTTGGTGACTGAGGGCAGGCGGAGGCTGGTGTTGTAGCCAAACCCACCCGTCACATCATCGATCTGGGCGAGCTCGAGGGTTACCAGGGGCCCGCCCAGGACAAAGTAGACAAAGGCGGACTTGAACTTGCCCGCCGTCGAGACGGTCTCGCCATAGTAGCCGTCGGCCTGGAACAGGTACGGCTCGAAGCTGAGGGCTGCGGCGCCCTGGTAGTAGTCCAGCTGCACAGGCGGCAGCCCCGGCTTGCTGACAACAAAGTGTTCAAACATGCCGCCAAGGACCACAGGCGACCTGTCAAAGGAGACGGCCAGCCCGCCCAGCGAGACGCTCGGGGTGGGGAGCTGGAGCAGCGTCATGCCTTTGGTGAAGTGCAGGTCGAGGCTGAAGCCGAGGAGGCCGAGGCCGATGGGCCCGAGGACGACGGACGCGTCCATGAGGATCGACAAGGTCGGGCCCTGGCTGTCGTCGCTATACTTGAAGCCAATGTTGCGGATGGCGAGCGGGCCCATCTTTCTCTCGCACGGCACCTTTGCTGTCCCTGGATCGGCAGAGGCGTCCTGGGCCCCCTTTTCTCTGGGCGTCCTGATGATGGATGGCGTCTCATCTTTCCTTACCGTCAAAGTGGTCGGTGCCTCGGTCAAAGAAGCCGCGGGCATCCAGAAGACGTAATCAAGCGCCACCTGCGGCTGACCGCCGTCGCCCTTGAGCACGAGGAGGAAGTGCGCCCCGACGGGCAGCACAACGTCCGTGTCGGCATACGTCTTCTTGGTGACGCGGTACGGCAGTTGGGACCTCCCCGCTGCGGCTAGCTCCGTGTTGATGGTCTGGAGCTCTGCGTACGTGATGCCGTCGTCGGCGTTGCCCCCCGGGCCATCCAACCGCTGCACGTACAGCAGCAGCATGTCGTCAAATGGCTGCGCGATGTCGCCTACGAGCGGCACGCTGGTCGTGGGCAGCGAGCTGACACCCATGGTGAACACTCTGCGGGGCGGTGGCCTCTCGCTCGCGCCCTGGGGGGTCGGCCCTTGGTACTGCAGCGCCTGGAATGCCATGCCGTCAAACTGGAGCCAGGCCGTGAAGAACAAGCCGCTGCCGGTGGAGCCTGCCGGACCGGCCACGCGCACCATGTCGAGGCCGACGGCATCCTCGCTCCGCGGGGGGTTGACGGGCACGTCAAGAATGCATTCGGGGAGGTTATCTTCGACCCCCCCTGCGCCGAAGATCTGATGCAGGACCTGGCCGAGTGTCGTGCCTGTCTCGGGCACCTCGCTCGTATCGAGGGCCGCCTTGAACACCCAGGACGACGGAGAGGCGCAGGTGAAGGCGAGCGACAGCGCGAGCGTCCCGAACGCGATATTGCCGCTGATGGAGAAGCTCGAGGCGCCCCCGCTCGGGTGGTAGTCGTACTCGATGATCAGCTCGCGGATCTCGAGGTTGTCCAGGACCGGTCCGATGCCGCCCTGCGTGTCCGAGTCGAAGAACTGGTACAGCGTAGAGCCGTAGAGGTTATGGACCCCGGCGCCCAGCTTCCAGCCGGTGCCGTCGTTCCACACCTCGCCAGTGATCTGGGCCGGAAGGCCGTTCCTGGTGTGGGGGGCCGCCTCGATCAGGGCCATAACATTCAACGATCCGCTGAATCCGCCTGCCGAGCCAAAGAGGTACGAGGCGTCGAGGTTGAGCTGGGCGAGAGACACCTTGGGGATGTCCCCGTTGGGGGGCCCGGCTATGACATCGCCACTGAAGGATATGCCCGAGCTGTTGATCATCAGCGTGACCTGGGTGACCTCTGGGTTGATTTCTGAGGGGAGATGGTCGAAGCCGCCCATCTTGTTCAGGTCCAGAGATGACGGCCACTGCTCGTTGGGACCCAGCGTCACGGGCGGCAGAAGCGAGCGATAGCCCTCGTAGCCCGGGAGGAGCGTCGGTGAGTAGGTGGCCGCGTCGGCGGACAGCGGGGCCGGCCAGAGCTCCGCCTCTAGCTGGCTGCTGCTCGTGCCGCCCGCCTCTCTGGTCCAGGTGTAGGTGATGAGGAACAAGGCAAAGGCGCCCCCGGAGAAGTTGACGCGCGTCTCGAGGACAATCTGCACGCTGGCCATGCCCGGCGTGCTCGGCGTCCCGCCCTTGGACTCGGCCTCGTGGTCCATGACGGCAACGATGCAGCGGAGATAGGGCGGCTGGAAGGATGTGCTACCGGCGCTACCTTTCAGCCAGTCCTGGAACTCGAAGTGGTCACCCTGCAGCCCGAGGACAGGCTTGAGCAGAGTGAAGATGTCGGCCAAGATGTCGATCTTGTCCCTCAAGGTCAAGACAAGGCTGATCTGCGTCGGCATGAGCTCTATGGCGGCGTCAAAGTGGGTTCCGCTGCTGATGGTGAAGTCACCACCAAAAGTGAGCGATCCGCCGTAGGAGATGGTGGCGCTCGCTGAGACTGGCACTCCCTCCTTGAGGGCGGCCGGGTTCCAGATGGACGTCCTCCGGGCAATGGCAAACGCAGACACGATGCTGAGCCCCGCGAAGGCGGCAATGTACTGGTTGAGCCGGCCTACGGCATCCGAAGAGAGGTCCATCTCCAGCCGGGTGGTGGTACGGTAGCTGCTCAGGGGCTCGAACCAGACGGCGTTCCTTTTGCCTGCGGCCGAAAGCGGAATGGCCAGCTGGATGTCGCTCAGGTATGCGACGGCGGGTGATTTCTCCAGGTACGTGATGCCGGCAAACTGTACCAGCTGTGTGAGTGAAACTGTCGCGGTGACCGTGGTGGTTGGATCCCACACCGACGTGTCTAGGCCAAAGACGAGTGTTTTGACGTCTTCCAGAATGCCCATGGGCGGACCGGTACTCTTAGCTAGACCGAAGGCGTCTTCCACGGCAGCCGTGGTGAAGGAGAGCACAGCCTTGTCCGAAGGGCTGCCGGAAATAGGGGCCACGGCGAAGCTGAAGCCACCCACGTATGACTGCGACGCGTTGATGGCCGAGACGGCCTGGGCGTTCAGTGCTGCTGTCAAGTAGTGGTTAAACTCGTCCGACTCCAACAGCGGCGTGGTTCCCGCCGGGCCCGGCGGATTGGGGCCGACAAGGCAGAGGTTTGCGCAGTGCAGCGCCGAAAGGAAGCTGTTCAGGGGGCCGGCCGACAAAATGCTGTACTGGGCGGCCGCGACGCGGATGGCCGCGGCCGACACGATGCTTGCGTAGAGGTAGTAGCCGCTGTCTTCCCCGGCAAGCGCACTGGCTTCGACGGCCCCTGGCAGGGGAAGAGGACATGAAGGCGGCGGCGTGCCCTCTCCCACATCTTGTGGATCTGGGAGTACGTCGTCGTCCTCGTTCAGGTCCGTCCCGGGGGGGTTGGCCTCACGGCCGGCGACCACGGCAGCGGATTCCGAGTAGAAATCTTGAGCATCCGCGGGCCCACCTGCTTTTGGGGAGACTCTCGGGCCATGGCGCGGATCTAGGTGCCAGGGGAAGAAGTAGGTGTATATGGCCGCGCTGTTGGCGGGGGTGCCGACTACTCTAGTATTGTACCCTAACTGCGTTGTGAAAGAACCAAGGTACGGAACGAAGAAGTCTGTCCCGCGGTACAAGTGGTAGACGAGGCCGTCAAGGCTGTCGTTGCGGCCCTGGATGCGCACGGCTTCAATCTGGTTGCTCCTCGTGATGGGGACCCTCGTCGGCCACACGTAGCCTTGGCCCACAGAGGGATGGCTGACGGGCGACGGGTGGCATATTGTCAGCCACACCTTCTCGAGCTGGTTGACGACAAACGGGCGCATCTGGTCCTCATTCAGGCCGTATGCCTGCTTAATTGCCCAGTATTGACACAAGAGGGACTGTACAGACTGCCCGGTGGCCATGAATGTGTTGATCACGGCGCTGCGGGCGTTGCAGTCTTGCCAATACGGAGTATACTTGGTCTGGTTCCAGCGCTCGAGAAATGAGATACTGATACGGTCGGCCTTGGTGTAGTGCCAGAGGTTGTTGGGTCTGCCGGCCGCCGGATGCACGGCAAAGAAGTGAGGATACTTTGTGCCCAGGACAGCAGGTCTCAAGCCGGATGACACGGTCCAGAGCCACAAGTACCACATGACTTCTAAGGCTGTTTGTTTTCTCTCGGTGAGTGATTGGACTCGAACGCGGGGCCTGTGGAGAGCAGAGCTCCGGGGGAGGAGAGGGGGGGGGTTAAGGGGGGTGCTTTGAACGTACTCGGATGCCGGTGCATGCCGCTGGGGATAGACATGATAATGTTGCGCGGCATAGCCGTCGGAAAGAGGCTGAGCGGCGTAGAAGACCGTGAACCATGGTGGCTGATCTTGACAGAGGTCATGGTGCCAGGGTGGTTCTTCGTCAGCCAGGCGAGGATTCTGTGTTCAGTGTCCTGGTCGGCGTCACCAGCACTGAAGTGGGATATTCGCCAGGTATCGGTCCAAAGGATGATAAAGGCAATCGAGAATTTGTTTGTCCTCGTTGGGTTCTCCTTGATAACCGAGACTGACGGGGTCCCTGGCACCACCTGGCAGACGCCGATACAATACATGGATGGAGGCGTGGTGTCGGCTGGATTGATATAAGGGCCCGTGGGCGGGTTTGCTCTCACGAGGCTTGAGAGGTCCTGGACGTCACTTATGGCACCCCGACACGGCGTATTGAAGAAGAACTCGGCGCCCAAGACATCTTTTAGCGACGAGTCTGCAGCGCGAAGAATGGCGAACGGAACAAAGTCGAAGGCCGTGGTCCTGCGACCCCTCTTGTAGCTCCTGTTGATGTAGGCATAGCCTCTAGTGGCCCGCATGTAGTACCACGAGGGTCCGTTCAGCCCAGTGTCAGAGTACCAGTTGGGGACGTAGAAGTAGGTCAACGGCAGCCGCGAGTTGTCGTATTTGAGGTACGGGGGGAAGCCCGCATACATGACAGCATCCTCCTTGATGGTCCTGAGCAGATTCCCGTAATGGTCCTCGTCCCAGTGGGTGAGAACAATGGTGTCGAACTGGCAGTATCCATTCACCCAGCGGTACAGGACGTTGAGATGGGCAATCATGTTCCTGAGGGGATTTGTCCCTGCCGTCCCAGTTCCGACATCGATGGGGAGCCATGCCGAGCCGCCGTCGACCAAGACGCACTTGTAAGCAAGCGGCTTTTGGACAATGCTTGGCCGGTACTCTAGCACATGGATGGAGCAGTCCCCATTTCCAACATTGACATAAAATGACTGGACTTGCCAAGAAGAATTGGACATTGTAATGATAGTTGAGAGCAGGGCTTCAAAGAAAGAGGCTGCGTTTGTTCATTTGCACAAACATTGCCAGATAAACACACCGCCGAAACTACTTCTGAGATTAGAAAAGACGCAATGAAGAGGCCGGGAGAGGATGGTTTTAGACTTTTCTCACAAGGGGGCCCCTAAGTAAGCAAGTAGTAGTACGCACGCAGAGGCTACCATCTACCGGGATTACCAGAGGAGGAGTGGAAAGCGACGCCAGTATACTAGGACGAGTAATCTCCATCTCAGGGCCGCCAAGATGCCAGAGTACAATGTTGTCGGGCTCTAGCGACGGCGCCGCAGGGTAAGCCAAGGGACACGGAGACCAGAGAGTATGACCAGCTTCACCATCATGTCCACGATGGTTGCGGAGCGGGTGACGACAGGTTTGAGTCCTAGACTGTTCAATTTCCATCATTCCCGTTCGCCTAGTCTCCTTCCGTTTGGCCGGGAGATACATCACGGCGATGCCTTCACACAACCCTGAGCGCTTGACGTCGGAGAGAGAGACCGATACCAACAAAAGGTAGTTGTACTACCAACCACACTACTAGAAATCACTTGGTGCACAGATCATGTCACGTACTGACCGGTAGGTGGTAGGTACCAATGTCAAAGCGCTTATTGTGGGAGTCTGGTTGGGGTTGTGTCATCAGTGCGCCATCTACAACACATCATCTCCTCTTTTGTTCAGCTCAAGGGGTATCGCGGTAGCAGAAAAAATGCTTCAGGTTGGGTACAAGCAGGCAAGGTACTCGTAGTGTACCAGATACATTGGGCCCTTTTGGATCTCACGAGATTCGTGTCATACACTCTCACCCCTCTGTCATTCTTGCATCTGGCTCGTGGTTCATTACGGGGATGCTCGACAGATGAAGGCGTGATTCGACCATGGTGCGGTTGACCCCCTTGCAAAGCGGACATTTATTATGAACTTCAGAGATCGTGGTTGATCAGTTGGTATTTTACGAGCCCAGCTACCCGTCAAGGACAAGTCATGGTAAACACACCTAGGTCGCAGTCAGGACATGTGAGTACGTACTTGGTGATTTAACACCGGCTGGAAGCGTGCTGAAATGCCCTAGGATCAAGCAAATATGAATGTCGCCATTCCTGTCAAGCTGGACGCCTTCGTCTTCAACAAGAGCGTGTGCGACGGGACGCCAGGCGATGCCACGACGCCTCCTGACGCCAAGATCGCCCCCATTACACAGCCGAACTACACGTTCCTCCGGCTCGACAGCAATTTCATCCAAAGTGACATCCTGGCTCACACCAACCTTCATGATTCTATCCCCTGGAGCAACAACCCTCGGCTGGTGAACCTCGGCCAGGGTGGCGCGGTGCGCTCTCAACGCCTAGGAGTCTACCTCCACTGGATAATCCCTCGTTTCTATCGGAGGGGCGTGGGAGCCACGCCGTCGGCCAGCGCCGCACTCGCCAAGCAGCGGCGCGCCGAGGGTCTTGCCGTACCGCCCCAGGCGAGCCCGGATTACAGCTCGCCCGAGTTTCCCCAGCTCCCCAACCGGTGGCTGGTGATCCGCCGGCTGGATCCGGATGCCACGACCACTATCCCCAACACCAAGGACGGCGCCCAGGTAGATGCCGTCGTAGCGTGGGTTATCGAGAGCGACCGCAGCCGGAAGATTGACGACCCAACCCTCCTTACTGCAGACCTCCAAGTGGACGTCTCCCCCTTTATCACGCACCAGAGCGCGAGCGGCTCTCCGGCGGCCGACATCAGCATTGGCGAGCAGGCCGAGATATTCCTCGGGTACAAGGCGGCGGCCAAGGAATGGAGCGAGGACCCCACGGCGGACCGCGCCGACCTCAACGTAGCCACTGCCTCCAACCAGCTCTTTCCGGACTACCAGCCGCACTGCAGCAACGTCTTCTCAATCCTGGACCCGTTCGCCTGCACCATCGACGGGAAGGCCGGGAACCTGACATCGGCGGTGGCGAGCTACTATGTCATGGGATGGCACTTTGACGCGGCCAACGACCCTCTCGGCAGCAGCTCCAGCACGGTGACGAGGGAGGCCCAGCTCAAAAAGCTGACCATGGAGCTCGCTGGCAGTCCGCCCTGGCCCCAAGACGTGCAGGCATGGCTAAACTCGACCGGGCCTGCGCGGGTCCTGTGTCAAGGAGCCATGTACGACGTACAGTGGAACGTCGACAAGCCGCCCCCAAAGACGCCTGCCAACGACGCCTCACACCTACTCAGCGGCTCGATGCCCGTGGCTGTGGGCACCACGCCCATGGACGCGCTACTAGCCTACGTCAAGTCGCACCAGAAGACGGAGCTTGAGATGGACCTTTCTGCGCTGGCGCCCCTGCTCCGCGCGCAGGACGACGGTGTGCAGGCGCAGCGCGTGGCCATGGATGAACTGCAGAGCTGGAACTTCTCGCGCCAGTCGGGCGGGGTGCACTGGCACTTCCAGAACCAGGCCAGTAGCGCGACACAGGCTCCCACGTCCGACGAAGCGAACTACCTGGAGCAGCTCAACGACGCGCAGCGGCTGTGGGACACGGCGGCGCGGCAGCTTGTGCAGGTCCGGTGGAACATGTTCTCGTGCTGGTGGAAGTACGCCTCGCTGTCAGACGACGACCGCAAGAAGGCGCAGTTCCCCCTGGCCGAGCTGACTCGGCAGTTTAAAGCCTTACAGGCCCTCATCACCGATGCAGAGCAGATCGTCGACAGCCTCTCCAAAGATACGACCAAGTTCAGTCAGCTGCCCATACCCGGCGTAAACCTGAACTTCAGCCAGCGCCGTGACCCGTCGATCTTGGTTGGAGGGATTGAGGCTGGCTGGCCCGACGACTACCTCGACACGCTGCTGGTGCGCCTCGACTCGCAACTGATCCAGCCGCCCACGCCGGCCGGCGACATCAGCGCCTACTGCACCTCTGTCCTTCCCGACGTCTTGCAGCCTACTGCTCAGGCACTGGTTCAAGAATTCCTGGCTCTCGCGCCGTCGGACACGGCGAAGATAACGCTCACCGGAGAGGAGCAATTCCCCCTATATCACGACCATGGGAAGCGTGGCGACCCTTTGGGGCCCCTCCGAGACCAGTGGGGCGCCACTCAGCCATGGTTCCCGCTTTTTGCCGAGTGGGAGGCAGAGTACTTCCACGTCCAGTGGGATGACTGGCAGCTCTACAGCGAACGGAAAGGCAAGCCGGACGAGCAGTGGAAGCTGGGCGTCAAGCCCGGCGTGGACCTCTTCAAGGAGGACATCACGGACACGCGCACACTCTCGGGCCGCATCGTTCTCCTGCCCCAGCCCAACTTCAGTCTCCAGGCTGCCATCGCGGACCTCTTCGGCAACACAGACCCGAAGCTCCTGGACAAGTACCTGCCCAACACGGCGGACCAGCAGCTCGTCCAGACCAAGGCCTACACGCTCCCGTTTTTGTCGTCTCCCATGGACGGCTTCACCGCCGAGCTGTTGACCCTTGCCAAAGGGACACACATCCAACCCAACGCCATGTTCCCGCAGACGGGCTTTGGCTTGCGGGGTCTGCAGCCACTACCAGACGCCGAGATTGGGCCATTCGGCCCAAAAGAGCTCGCCATCATCGGAACCAATTCCGAGCTGACGCCGTTCGGGACGCTCGTGGCATTTGGAAACTTGCTCGAGTCGGATCCGTCGGCAATCCCCTTCAAGCCCTGCACGCACGGCCAGTTCCGCTTCTCCAAGCTCAACATCATCGACAAGTTTGGACAGTCCATCTGCGCCATCGACCCGCGCTATGGCTACGAGGATACGCAGGCAGTCTACCCGTGCCTCGGCAACTTCTTGACGCCGGGGCAGCTGGCCGACGGCCAGCCCAACGTCGTCGAACCGTCCCCACAGTCGGGCCACAACGAGTTCACTCAGGTGCCCCCTGCCATCAACCAGCTGTCCCGCCTCAACTGCTGCTTTGTCACGCATGACGTGCGCCAGGGCCAGGGGCCAGACACGGCTAGTAGTTCCCCGTACTGGCGGCCAACAACCGAGTGGGAGAACCCCATCTGGGGCTGGGTTGTGCTCAACTACGTCGACTACGGCATCCAGTTGTTCCTTGCTGACGGCACCTTCTACCGCGAGGTGCGCATCGCGGCGCCAACGGCGCCCGTCAGCGCCCCGGCAAGCGCCAAGTGGCTCCCCTTCGACCCGCCGCCGGCGGCCGACACGGGCCAGCTAGACCGGCTGCTCGCCCTGTTGACGGCCCAGGACCAGACCTACTTGCTCGCCTTCCTCGGTATGCTGAGCCAGTCCCTAGAGTCATCGACGTCGTCACCCGGAGCGTACAGCACATTCCTCAACAGCCTCGTGGGCCGCCCCATGGCCCTGGTCAACGCCGCGTGGAGCCTCGAGCTGGCGTCAGACGCGAAAACAGACCAGTCGAGCCTCGACGGCCACGAGACCAAGCAGCAGGAGACGGGTCTGCTCGAGGGCGCCAAAATCTACCACTTTCCTGTGAAGCTGGGGGACACAGACCGCGCCCATGACGGCCTGGTGGGCTACTTCAACGCCCTCGCCGACCCCAAGCCGGGTGACGAGCTAGACCTAAGCGCCATCTACACCTACTACACTGGCACCAACGGCGATGCGGGCACGGCACCTCGCACCAGCAGCTCCTCCCTAAACCCCATCGGACCAACCAACTATCCCGCTCTCCCCGCCTTCTGGCTCGACCCAACCACCACCGAGCAACAACCAGCCGCCCCCGCCCAACCTGGCGCCACTTACACCCAAGCCTGGAACTCCAAGCTCACGACCTTCGGCCTGATCACGGATCCCTTCGCGCCCGTGACGTCGTACACGGGCGGGGTGCAGCCCATCGGCAGCCTGCAGCTGCCCCCCTGGACGTGGCAGGCGGCGCTGCACCGCATGACGGCCTTCTTCCACGCGGGCCCTCTGCTCGTCACCGACGACGTGCAGCGTTATTGGGACCCGGCGCACACCCTGAAGCCGGCGTACGCGCTGAGCCCCCCGGACAAGGACGAGACGGTGCCCGGGAGCGGGGTCCGCGTGCCGAGCCTGGACGTGGCGCAGTGGGCGTGGTTGCAGCCGTTTGTGGAAGACGGGCAGGCGGGCCGCGAGGAGGGGGCGGGCGGTGGTGGTAATGATGGTGGTGGTGGTATTGGAGGGGGCGCTCCCGAGACCAAGTATATGGCGTTAGGGCTGGCCAAGGTCGATGATAAGCCGGGCTTTGAGCCGGGCCCGTATACGGCCATTGAGGGATTCCTGCAGCTTAAGGAGCCGATTATCAGTCCTGAGGCTCCAGCACTGCCGTCTGCCTAAGAGCTGCACGTGGGCGGGGAGACAAGTAGTGTGGGTAAGAGCGTTGTCGGGATCTCACAAGTTGACCACGCTAGGGAGAAGTTTACTTGCCCTCATTTCATATGGAGTTTTATTACGGGTATAATTCAGCTCTCCTATTCTAACAAGGGACACTCACAGATTGCTCTAACGACTGAAGGCGTTACGCCAGAAGCGGGCGAGTGTAATGGCAGGATGTGCGCAAACGAGGAGAAAACCATGAGAGCAAGATATTCTTTCACATACATCTATAATCTTTTGGTGTTTCACTATACACTAGTACCACAGCTTCTGGCTAAACAACTACTCTATCTACTATTCTACTAGGTTTTCAACTAATCTCGTGAGCACCTCCCTAAGTGCGTACATGTAGACAACGACTGTCTGCCAACCTGCAGTGGGTAAATAGGTCTGTCTTCCGGATACACAGTCACAATTTGGGGCATTTCGAAGTCAATTACACTGCATGTTTGGCAATTCATTAATCGTATTTGCTCAATCAAGTCTCTGATTTGGGTGGGACTTTGGGAAAACAGCCGACGGAGGCTACATGCCCCTAGCCCCAGCCGGATCCTACAAGTAAGGCAGGGCACTGTACTAAGCTGGACAAAATCCCAGCACAGCTGGGTGTCCAAGGTACCGAGCCTAGAAATTACCGGGTCTCACTTCGTACTTGTGTACCTAGTACCTATACTGCTTGCATTGTACATGACTGCTAGATTAGTTTGGGGGTGAAAGATCGTAGATCACGCAACCCTTGACCTCATGCTCGCATCATTAAATGCACCTCGTGTAAGTCATTTCATCAGAGTGTCACTATCCTCTTGCAGATTGTCAACATGACGAGGCCCCATGGGACCAGGCCCACATCCCGGTGATAGGCTCCGGGCCTATTGGGGGGAGGACTCAAGCTCCGGCTCAGGTCGTTCTCTCCGACACTACCCCTTGACAGATGTTAGGCTGGGAAAGACTCTACTAGTAGCTTTCATCATACCGTGTTCCTTTAGTTGGCGCCGATAAGACCAGTATAGCCTCACCATCCTCTCATACATTGTCAGCGTGACGAAGCGCCAGGAGCTGGGCCTGCATTCATTCGGCGATGGATTCCGGGCCTAGGGGTAGGATCTCTCTGGGGTGATACTCTCAAATGTCTTCAATCCCTTTTGCGGATATTAGACTCTCCTCCGTGTATAGGGACGGAAAGACATTAATTGATGGTTGTCATCTCGCCCCTTTGAATTATCCCAAGCATAAACCAAGAATCACTGCCTATTGATTACCCAGGCATGGCGCCGATGGTAGATCTCAGACGTCCCGGTTGGAAGAAGATCTCGCCGTCCCCGCGACACCTCGTCCTCTGCCATGGACAACGACAGCTTCGCAAGCTGCGGGGTCTGGACACGCCCATAACTGAAGTCAAGCTTCTGCCAGGCCAGGAGCAGCTGTTCTCGTCGTACGTTCCAGGGTTGGAGGCCGGGCTCCACCACATCGACATCGAGCAGGACATTGTGGCCGACGGACAGTCGATGAAACAGACGACCTCACACCTATTCAACGTGATAGGTCCTCGCTTTGCGCTGCCTGATGGTGCGCTCGATTCGTTCTATCCGCCCCAGGGTCACGCTGACAGCGCCGAGGTGGTGCCAAACATGGTATTCAACGACCCAACCCTGCCATGGGAGAGGCCAGCTAGCTCTGTTAGCGGACCCGACAACGCCACAAATACAGTACCATGGCTGGCGGTGCTGCTCTTCACGCAGGATGAGCTCCGACTCGCGAGCTCCGAACTCTCCACCATGTTTGCGGAGACGAGCCTTGGGACGAACGTCAAGCAGAGTCAGACGCTGGCCATCAACATGCTGGCCTCGGAGATACCCAAAGTCCAAAACACAAGCTCGGCCGTTGTGTACGACTCGGATGTCGACGGGGCGGAGGCAAAGACAGACCTGATCTTTCTGCAGTCTACCTTGTTCAACCCGCTCTTCACACACTACGATGCCCAGGGGAAGGGATTCCCGGGCCAAAAGAACGGCTGGGTGCATCCCCACCGCTTCCTAGCCCACGTCCGCGACATTCACCTCCACGGAACAGCGACGGCGGCTAAAACGGACGACGAGACACACGCATACTCCGTCGTCGTCTGCCATCGCACCGGGCCTCTTGACATCACGCAGCCAACAACCGTGGTGGCACATCTTGTCAACATCGAAGGCATCGAGGCCATGGACTGGCCCGTCGCGCAGCGCTATGTGGCCATTAGCTCGCTGTACTCGTGGGACTACACGTGCCTGCCTCCCAACTCATTCAGTGTATCCGATGCGTTCGGGCAGCTGGGCACGAGCATCAACAGTCTCCGCCGTCGGCTGACGCAGGACGACGTCGACACGCTTCAGAAGGCCGGAGCAGTGGGGTGCCGGCTAACCAGCCGCATCCGCGACGGCTTCTCCATGGTGAGGTACCGCCTACGGACCGGAGAGGTCTCATCTGCCTTCTTCCGGGGCCCCTTTACGCCTAGTGTTGTGAGCTTCCCCGACACCGAGAAACCTCCGTGGCCAGGAACATCCAACACGGGTGAGAAGCTTCAGATTCTTGACCAGGAGTACAACCTCATGGACGTGACGTACTCGGCGGCGTGGAACCTGGGCAAGACGCTGGCGCTAGCGGATCAGACTTTTGCAACCGCGCTTGCCCGTGTGCGCACGCAGATATTTAACCAGGCCATGAAGGAGGCCCAGCAAGCTGCCGTCAAGACTTGGGCGGCCGACCTTGGGATCCCACCCCCCTACAGGACCAGAGAGGACGTCATCAGCAGCATTGCTGCCACGGTCGATGAGGTCCACACACTTCCCAAGAGCGGGCTGCTGGAGCATGATCCGGACGGCATGGTGCACCGGTGGTTCCAACCAGAGCTTCCCAAGCTGGACCTCAGCTACAAAGGGAGCGAGATCGATCCCATCATTGACCCGTTCCTCGACAGTGCCGCTGCCCTTATTGCCAGCACCACGGACGGTAAAGCTGGCGACGAGTCTATGCCAGCCCCCTACAACGAGTTCAATACACCCTACTCCCCAGACTGGGCAGTCGTGCTGAAGTGGGTCATGGACCAGTACTTCCTCGTCAATGTGCCGCCGCACTACCTCATCAGCGATCCCAGCCACCTGCCGCGCGAGAGCGTGCGCTTCTTCAATGTAGACTCGGCCTGGGTGTGGGCCATGGTCGACGGCGGTCTCAGTCTCGCCAACCACTTGGATAGGAGCGACGACCGCTTCCGCAACTCCATCAAGGGGGCGATCAACACGTACCTGACGACTCCCATCCCGGGCCTCGGTTACATGCCTCCGGTACCGACCTATGGCTTTCTGGTGCGCTCGGCCTTAATCACCAAGTTCCCGGACATGGTCGTGGATCTGAAGGGTAAGGATAAGTCGTCCACCACCGGTCCCCCGGAGATCCTGCGCCACCAGGTCCTTGGGCAAGACACACTGCTCGGGCTGATGCGTGCCGCCCCGGAGGACCCAGACTTCACATCGCTGCTCCTCCGCGAGCCCCCTCACCAGCAGTACTTCTCGGCCGCCAAGGAGATCACGCCGCAGATGCTCGATATGGATTATCAGCGCGTGTACACAGACGACATAGCCGACGACCCGGACAGCCAGAAGCCCATCACGTACACCGACACACGCGGCAACGCAAGCAACCCCCGTGGCGTGAACTTCATCTGGGGGACGGCGACAACCGATGTTCGGATCCTCAACATGGAGAACTACGCCAACGACGTGCAACTGCAGCTGGTGGACCTTTTCAAGCCGCACCCGACCTGGTACACGGAGCCGTATCCGTCTGCCGCGCTGATGGGGATCGAGCTGAATGCGCCCTGCTGGCAGCTCGAGGTGCAGTTGCCCTACCAGGAACCGCCAACAACAGCAGCAGTCGCAGCAGCAGTCGCAGCATTAGCCGCGGCACCAGCAAGAGCAACACCACTGACAGCAGCAGAAGGAGGAGGCGGAGGACCAGCCGCCACCGCTCCCACAGGCCCTCCCCATCAGCATCCCGGGACCATCCTTCCCCTCCCGCCCAAGCGCCAGTTCCCGCCGCGCAAGAAGGCCGTCTTCGCCCAGCGGCCATCCATCGCCTGCGCACCACACCCGCCCTTCGGCACGCGCAACCGCGCCACGCCACGCCGCGGTATCGACCCGGCCCCGCACGTCCGCCCAGCACCCCAGGCTCAGATCACAGCCGCAACTACCCCGTCCCACGCCTCGCACCCCGAGGGCGGCGACGACGACGCGCCCCAGTTTGCCTACCTCGTCTACCCCGTATCGGCGGCTGCGGCCCGCCAGTCGCGCGTGCGGGCCCTCGCGGGCGGCACCAAGCAGGACCTGGTCTTCTCGGCCGTGCTCGCGCCCAACACAGGGATGAACTTCGAGCTGGCGTCGCTCGCCTTCTCGGTACCGCTGGGCCCGCTGCTCGTCCAGGACAAGAATGGCGCATACCTGGACGGCGCGAGCATGCTGTCCAACATGCGCTTCAACGTGGTCGTCGGGGTGGCGGCCGACAGGTCGGCCCTGGTGCTGACGGTCGTGCCGCGGGTGGTGCAGGGGTGGTGGCCGGTGGGGAATATGAATGGGGGAAACTCGGGGGATGTGAGTTTCTTGCTCAGCGGGGTGGTGGTACGTGAGTACAGCAGTGAGACGAAGGTCGAAGCTATGGTGACAGAGTCGTACCATGTGCCGCATAGGAGGGATCGGGACTTGCTCCTGCCTGTGGATGTGGTGCCGGCTTGAGGGCTTAGTTAGGACTGATCATAAGTGGAGCTGCTTATACACAGTACTAGTGAAAGTTCGAACCATTACGACTAGTACTACTACCCGACTTTGCTCGCGCGCCAGACTATTATGCCGAACCCCCCTGATTTTACTACTAAAAGTATTCTCTTTCTCTGTAAAAACTACACGAAACCACCCGAGTCGTCTGACGTCGAAAGCTCAAAGATAGGTACTAGTTGCCACGATCTAGGGATAATTATGGGTCTTAGGAAGCAGAGAGCGCTCATATCCTGTCATTAGGAACCAATCAGGAGTGGACCGAGGGACCGGGATGGATCACACGGTCCTCGACCTTGGACCGGTGAGTTCGGAACTGTCACACGTCAACCACCTGCAGCCTGGATCACAGCCAACGACACAGTGAACTGCGAGCTCTGAGCCAGTCGTTGGGAAGTGAAGCAAGCAAC
>MU866526.1:0-19467 GCA_033296915.1 Triangularia setosa | reverse complement strand
GCATTATTGCCGGTCTGCTGATGGACATGCGCGGAGATATTTCCGATCTCAAACGGGAGCATCCCGATTTGGCGGACGAGTTCATATCCCTTCGAAACGAGTTGGATTCCGCAGCGGTCCGATCCACTTCTACTAGCGATAATACATCTTCGTGGGAGCTGCAAGCGAAACGTCGTCGTGAAGCGGACCAGCAATTCGGCGAGCTTATCGCGAGGATTCGTGCTCAGCCTGGTTTTGATCGCTTTCTTTGTCTACCGGCCGAAAATGAGATGATAGCCGCAGCGACTCTGAACCCTATCATCGTCGTCAATTTAAGCTCATACCGCTGCGATGCGTTTCTAATCGAGCGTAACCAGATCAAGGTGCTGGAACTGCCTGGTCTAACAATAGAGAAGGTCCGGAAACAGGTTCAGGATCTTCAAAAATCTCGCACAATGGGCTTTTTCCATATCGAACCTCTGCTGGAATGGCTTTGGGATGTCGTTGTTCGACCCAGTCTAGACGCGCTCGGTTTTAAAGTCCCCATCTCTAATGGCAATTGGCCCCGCGTGTGGTGGATTCCTATAGGGCTCCTCAGTCAGCTGCCCGTTCACGCAGCAGGACGATACACGTCAGATTCTGCCGAGACGGCGCTCGACAGAGTTATGTCGTCGTACGCCCCTTCGGTCAAGGCATTGATACACGGACGTCGGCACCCTATTCGAACGTCTGCCGGACCACTCTCTGGCAACGCTCTCCTGGTGGCCATGCGCGAGACACCAGGCCTGTCGGCAAATGGAATCCTCCCGTTTGCTGCAAGCGAGGTGGAGATGCTTAAGGATCTCTGTCCTTCGCTTAAATTACAGCCGGTTAGACCAATGCTGCGCAAGGATGATGTGCTTCAGCACCTGCTGACGTGCAAGGTATTCCACTTTGCCGGCCACGGGAAGTCGGACCCGATGGAACCTTCACGGAGCTGTCTACTCCTCGAGGACTGGAAAACCAACCCGCTCACGGTGGGAGACCTCCGTGACCACAGGCTCCAGGAGAACGGGCCGTTTCTTGGATATCTCTCGGCTTGCTCGACCGGAGCCAACGAGGCGGTACAACTTGCCGACGAGGGAATCCATCTTGTCAGCGCCTTCCAGCTCGCGGGCTTCCGGCATGTGGTGGGAACGCTCTGGGAGGTGTCGGACAGGCATTGCGTTGACGTGGCGAAGGTGCTGTATGAGACGCTACGGGACGAAGGGATGACGGATGCGGCGGTCTGCCTAGGACTCCATCGGGCGGTTCGCGTACTGCGTGACGGGGGGATCAAGAATGGAAAAGCGAGAGATGCCACGTTGGAACTATCCGGGTCGCGTGTGAAAATCGCAAATCCATACTGGATTCCGTATGTCCACTTTGGCGTCTAAACGTATGTCAGTGCCGATGAGCGGACGCCGAGTTTCCAGGGTGCTAGGATCGGAATATCCCAAAATATTGACTAATATAAACAACCTAGTGTCAACGTACCAGAATCCAGGCCACAGGAAGGAGGTGGAGTTGCTGGGGCGGAGGTGATGAGGATACTGGGAGAGAAATATCTTGACGCATTGAGCAGCATAAATAAGCATGGTTTCACTTGGAAGAGTCGGAAACGCCTCAGCGATGCTGTGGAGCTGATTCAGAACTACCTTTATCTCCGTCAGTACGTCCTTGGCCAGGACCATCCTTATACTATTCTTACTCTTCCTACCCTAATCGAGTGTTAGATTAGAAAGGAAACAGGGACAGTTAGGATATAGGATAACAAGTGTGTAACGGGATCTTTTCCTTTACACGTTTCATAGTACTCTACATTTCGATGCTTTCTCTATTCATTAGCTCTCATAATTTACAGACCGCGTACTTTGCAGTTTTGTAGTCATCCATCTGAGACCCAGTTAGACTGTAATCCTGTAGTTGTAGGCTATGACTGAGCCTCCTCGACTACCCTTCCATCACCTCCATCTTTTAATCCCTCTAGGATGATCCTCAACTCCTCGCAGGCAAGACAATCATCAACGTCACCAACGACACGCCTGCTGTGGCAAGGGCTGGAGTTCAGTGCTTGTAACAACATAGGTTCAATTCATTTCAATAATCTTCAATGGCCTCAAGATCCTTGATGTAACAGGCTGAGCCCTGGCATGGACGTCGGCACCCCTCGACCTTGATGAAGCTATTCCCAGAACATACACGCACAGACCACCACTCCAGAAGCTTCTATCACCGCGCACTGGCCAACACGCTCAGCCATATCAGAGGCTCATGTTGTCAAACTTTCTCTTTCTCTTTTCCTTTTCTTCAAGTTCAGTGTACTCGTGGAGTGGCCTAGCTAGTTGCAATATACTACCTCGAGGCCGTTACACTTGATGAGGAATTGTTGAAATACAGCACTTATTTGTAGATTTTACAGTATGTTTTTGTTTGTGTCCCCGAGTCCTCACAGCGGGCACCGTCAATGGCCCGGAGTCCCGGAAACTACGGGTATTATGAAGAACCCGGAACCTCGGAGAACACGGACATCATCGGTGGCCTGGGACCTTGGAAACCACGGACATCATCGATAGTCCGGAACCACGGGAACTGCGGCAGTGAAGGAATTGGAGGAAGCAAATACGAGGACTGGATGCCTATAACAGGCTCCTCTTGCAGCATATTCAAAGTATTCTGTTTTCTCTCTTGTTAAGTCAAGCTATCAAGTCAAGGTTAATATACTGGTTTTCCACACTCTCTTCCAGAGCATAGTCCTCTATTATTAAGTGCCTACCCTCTTATTCACAGGGCATAGTTCCCTATACCTTCCTCCTTACAGGGCACAGTTCCCTATGCCTGTCTTCCTTCAGTGACATTGCACACCGCCGTACAGCGCAGTCCAAGGAACCCTAGAGTTCTCAGGTTGTTGCTTCCACTTACTCGGCAGGACCTATTCAACTGGCCTGCCAGAGTTATAATTCTTAACAGGAATTGTGACGATCCCCTGTCTAGAACCTCTTAAAGGGATACCGGTTGAAGGCGAACTTCTAGATAATGGATCGGTGCAGCTAAACAGTGCACAACAAGATGTCTCAATGTAAACACAAGATACCGTGAATACAAGCTGTGATTGCATGCTGCGGAACTATCTACAAGCTGTCTAGTTCCTCCGTATATATAGACTTCTTTCCATCCCAGTGCTCGTCCTGCTACGGCCTCGATCACTCCTAGCACTTTGCATCCTGCGATGTGCTCGCCGTGCTATGCCTTCGATCATCCCGAGCATCTTGCATCCTGCATTGTGCTCGTGTGTCTTGGCACCGTAGCACCTCTTGCCTGCTCCTACTGGTTACCTCCTAACTCTTAATGATTGGCTCGGGATATCCCTGCGCCCCACATACCGTGCGGCCTGCCGTTGGTTAACTTGTGACACCTATCAAGAGAAGATCATTAGGATCATGGCGAGCATTGTGATCATGGGCTATGATCACAACGATCATAATGATCAGGGACTTGGCACGGTCTATATATACGGAGGAACTAGATAGCTTGTAGATAGTTCCGCAGTATGCAATCACAGCTTGTATTCACGGTATCCTGAGTGTTTACATTGAGACATCTTGTTGTGCACTGTTTAGCTGCACCGATCCATTATCTAGAAGTTCGCTTTCAACCGGTATCTTTTTCAGAGATTCTGGACAGGGGATCGTCACACTGCAGGACTGTCTATAATCAGAGGGAAGCGCCGGACTTAGAAGATGGCTAAGGTTATCACAAGCACGGACCTCTTTGAAGAGATAAACACGAGCAGAAGAGCAGAGCAGTGGGACGAAAGGATTCCTCATCAAGGATCTTGAGGCCACTGAAGATTATTACAATGAATTGAACCTATGCTATTCCAAGCCCTGAACACCAGCCCTTGTCACAGTCACCTTTAGATCACCTTGGATCACTTCTCCCCAATAATCCTTTGCGCTCCACTTCTGATTGGTTCCTAGCGATCGCATAGAAGCGTCTTCGGGCCTCATTGGCTCTCGACTCCGAGGACCCAAAATTATCCTTGGTCGTGACACGGGGCTACCCAAGCTTGCGTAGTATGGAGGCCCGCCTCGAGATGGATTCGGAAGGGTGGGGCCGTGTCCCAGCCGAGCCACATGTAAAATCAACATCAACCGTCAACCACCGGCCCCGCCTCTCCGGAACTCTACCGAATTCGGCTCCGGGTTAGAAAAGACCGAGAGGCCTGGTGGGGTAGGGAATTTTCTAAGAACGAGAAAATCCCCATAGGTCCAACCCTCCTGGATGCATCCCAGGAATACGAGAAGACAGATGTGTCTCGGTCAGCCACAGCCTTGTCATGATGCCATATCATAGGTACTTAATTGGTTTCGTTGATTTAGAAAAACCTGCAGTTTGCTATCAGCGCCACATGCTACATCCCCAATAGACGACCTAGTCCTAAATAGGCGCTGCTCTCCCTGCGTTATTGATTTTCGATCGCGAGGCGCCATCCGCGACTTGAAAGTGCCCCATCTCCCATCCTACTTCGTCACGCCCACTGAGGCCCAGGCCGCATGGCTGGCTGGATATGCCGCAAAATATAGACATAAATCCTGGTTCGGGCTTTCTGATACCACCACCCAAGACGAGGCGTTCCTTAGCTCAGCAAGCCTCCGCTAGCCTTACGACGCCAGCTCCACGCATGCGGCATGATCCATACCAACCTCCTGCTTGTTAGCAACTGAGCAAAGTTGCAAGTCAGGCTCAGCAATTGGCCCGTGAAACCCTCTTTCGCGTTCTGTCTCATCTCCAGTCATTTCAATTTGTGTCAGAAATACTGATTGCTTTCTTTCAAACTGGGAAGCTTCTCAAAATCTGTCACAAGGCTGCTGTGTGTACCCACGGGCTGTCCTGCGCCAACCCATCCCGCCCCCACTTCATGCATCTGTTTTGCACCCTGCCAATCAGACTAAAAGAACCAATGGATGATTCCAAATTATCAGTCCATTGAAGCCCTTAGCGCCGTGAAATAGGAGAGGTACTGGTACTTGTTCAACAGAGCCTCATCTCCTCTAGCCAACAGCTGTCATCGGGCCTGGCAATGTTCGAAAGAGGAGGGGAAGATAACAGGTCTTCCCGGGGAGAGGAATGATGTGCTGCTATTTTTGGCATCTTCTTCTTTCCCTTCTCCACGCCTGCTCCCGGGGTGAATAGGCCTTCTTAACGAAACTTCGTCCGCTGTAAAACCACCCAAGCTCGACTGCTCTATGCCTAGTGTTATTGCCGAACTCCCGAATTCAAACTTTATAGCCCATCTTGCCTCGTGCCCCAGTTCCAAGGCGTTATGCCCGACCCCATCACCGTGGCAGTAGGCGCCGCCATCGGCGTGACTGTCCGCTCAATCCGCCACATAGCCGACGTCGTCCAAACCCCCGAAGAAGTCGAGTCCGCCACTGCAGATATCTATGCCTGCCAACGCAAACTTGGAGAGCTCATCGAGCTCCGCAAAAAGCACGATGCCTTGCTCTCCCGGCGTCCCGCTGAGCTCGCCGCTATTGAAATAACCATATCCACCACCTGGCATGATCTTCAAAAGGCCAAACCAATCCTAGAGCGGAATATGATTGAACAACAACGGGTGGGACGAGCGAGCATTAGTCGTATCACCCGGCGTATCAGGTGGAAGGTGTCAGATCGGAACATTTACCAGTTCCACGAGAAGACAATCTTGAGGAACCAGATTGAGGTGCGAGATCAGATATCAAAGCTGGACCAGATGGTCAGGTTGGAGCCATTGGAGAAGCTGGTTGAGAGGTCGAGGGAGGAGGAGAAAAGGTTGATGGAGGAGCGGGAGGCTAGACAGGCGAGCAGGGATGTGAAAGGGCTTGCATTTTTGGATCCTGTGATTCATGAGGTGGATGAGCCTGTACCCAGTCCGGCGGTTACCTCCAGATCTGACACGGGCTCAGGCGCACCGTCACCGCTCTCCGCCGCATCGAAGTTGGCTGTTGCTCCGGTGAGCGTGGTGTCGGTTCCTGTGCCGAGTGCGGCTGCTGGGCTGAGAGCGCTTTCTCTTCTAGATGACGACGAGGGCTGCTGTTCTATGCCACTGGCTGTACACGTGGCTAATGCATCAACTGCTCCTGCTGTGTCGACACAGAGGGTAATAAGAACGCAAAAGTCTTTTGTCCGGCGGGCAAGCTTCAGCTGATTGTCGCGGTTTCTTTGGGTTTTTTTAGTGCAGTAGAGTTTGAGGGTCTGCAATGTTTGAACCTGGCTGTCTATGCTGCGCTGTGGGTTCTTCGCGAATCAAGTTCCATTGAATGCAAGGTCCCCCCGCCCGCACCTGCGTTGTTCCTTCTGCACTTATGTGGTAATATGGCTTGTCCATTTCAGAAGACGGTTCTCACTAATGTTTGTACCCCATGTCATTTTCAACCTCAACTTTGAGTCACCAAGCTATCGAGATGTGCGCTATTGGCTGTCAACTTGTTTTCTATGCTATCGACTGTGCTTCATTACAAGCTAAATCAAGTAAAACGGGAAAAGTCCAGTATTGTAACTAAATAGTCACTATAGTCGGCCTGACCACGACCTGAGGAGTGCCATATAACTCGCCATTCCGACTGCTCAGCCTCTCAAGTCCAGGCATCACCACAATCTCTACCGAGGACTTTCTCGGCCCAACCTTTAACAAATACCGCCAGTTGCAAGGGTGAGAGAACACGGTGTAGCCAAACGCGGCACACTCATGAATCACACCCTCCAAATTCCGGCCCTGATCTGTTCGAGCGCAGTTGTCTTCGTGGATGAAATACCCTAGAAATCTGCCAAGAGCGTTTTGCAAGTTCTTAATCTGCGAAGAAGTGCTCGATGGTGGCAACAGTGGCGTCCTGTCCTGATTCTTCTCATGAAGGAGAAAGACCGAGAGCCGACGCCATGTATCGAATGCTTTGGCCGCTAGTATGTCTTAGCCTTTCATCCATTCACGTTGTTGCTGAAGGATACGGAAACTTACCTGGGGATCTTGGGTTTTCGGATCTGCTTGCAGTTGGTAATTCTTGGACGAACGCCACAATTGAGGGCGGCAGCAAAGAGAAAGCACCAATAGTGCGAGTATCCAAAGCAGAAAATATGACCTGAGCCAGCAAGCTTCGAATTACCGCATGTCTTGTTCGGGAATTCAAGGACAACGCGGCTATCTGCCCCTGGGTCCGTTCGTCCAGGCCGAGACCAGTGAGTGACTCCCTGATAGCACCGGCATCATGGCGAATAGGCCGCAGATGGTAATTAGTCTCAGCATGGTCTTTAATCAAATGGCCGAGTGCTGTCAATTCGGAGATGATCTCGCTGTCGCCTGTGCCGTCCAACAGATAGAAATCGAGTGGGGGATCAGATGAGCCTCCAAGTCCTGCAACGGCGGGATAAGTTGCTTTATCTGAAGGTCCTGAATGAAGAACCGATGTCGCGACAGAAGTTTCGTCGGTGGTAGATACCTGGCCTTTGCGATGTCGTCTGGTGAAAAAGCACCACGCCACTGCTGCTCCGAGCAGTATTCCCAGAATAGTAAGACCAACCCCAAGACCTGCGGCTGCACCGCTCGAAACACTGGGGTTCTGAACGATTGTTCCATTCGAGGCATGTGGAGGTGGAACCGGTGTATGAGTTCCCGGCCAATTTCCAGAGTGCGGGGTTACTGAACCCGTATTCGTCGCAGTCCAAATGACGCTCCCACGACAAGTGACGACTGAAGAAGGATCAATCGGCCCAGAAGCTTGTGTAGTGTTTAGGTTAACAGTCGTGTTGTACGTAGAGCCATGAACAACAGTTATCACAGGACAATCTACGTTTGTAGCGGAGGAACTTGGTGTATATGATGTAGCGGAGGAACTTGGTGTGTCTGAAGGAGGAGGGTTGCCTGTCATGACGATTTGGAATTCTTGCGTCAATATTGCCATTTTGGCATGAAGGTGTCTTGAGTTATGAGTATTCAAGTTTGATTTTGGAAGTAAATGTGCGATGTAAGGAAGAGCAAGACTGGAAGCTGTTTAGCAAATGTGAGAAGCAAGGGGATAGGCAGACAGAGTGACAAGAGAAGCCCGAGAGCAAGAAGAATGTCCCTGGCGCTGGGGAGATCATTAAACCCCAGCTACCCCCTGTTCTATCTCAGCTCGCTAGGCAGTGGCAAACCCTTGGCACGGTGCAAGTACCAGTACTTGACCGTTGATGTAGAAGGCTCTGGCTGAGCACCAGTACATGATGATAAATTCAGCAGTATGCAGCATGCAGTTCAGCTACACCACTGTTTGATTAGGTACGAGCGTATCTTTCTAGATAACTGTGACGCCACATGAAGTTGTGTTTGGAGAGCTGTGGGCTTGATTGGCTTGAGGAGATTGTGTAACAAGACATGCCGCCCTGGCACATCACCGCTCTGTGCAAAGTTCGACGAGGCTCTGGAGCTTAATTAAGCAGAGAAAAAAGAAATCAAGACAGCGGCTAGATCCATGTGCTGGCTGTGAGTGGCGCAGGAGTTCTGGCCAGGGCCAGGTGGTTGGGAATTTGGAAGGTACCAACCAGCTCCCCAGTAGGCAATGATTCCAGTTCCTGCCGAGGAGACCCGGATCTAACCCCCACACCTCACGTCTTCCCAATCCGCTGATTTTGGCCAGGACGAAAATGCGAGTTTCTTTTCTTAGGCACACAACCCTTTCCGCTGAGACCACTGGTCTATTTTCCCTGCAGCTGGGTGGCTACATTGCATTCGAACCCCTTGTCAATAGTTTCTATGGCAGCCCAGCCAGCAATCTTGAGCCATCCATTGGGGAGGGAGAGGCACGCCCTAGAGAAAGCAATAGATCCTCCTTAGCAACCCACGATACCAACATACCACCATCGTACCTCCTAACACGCATAAGAACTATTAAATACATGCGTTTCAATCTAGTTCAAACGTCGGTTGAACTCTGATATCAAGCCTCCTGAGTTCCGTCAAAGCCTATCAATCATCCTTCAAGGCCTGCTAACTATCTTCTAAGGCCTATCGACTATCTTTTGAGGCCTGTCAACTTTCGTTTGAGACCTATTAACTTTCTTCTGAAGCCCTTTGACGATCTTTGTCGGTGTCCTTAACTTAAGGAATCATGTCAACTAATGACATTTGTGTGGCCGTTGACTTCGGCACTACGTACACTGGTTTGTCAAACATCTCCGCTCACGGGCGTTTACCGCTCTCTCTGACATGCTGTGGCCCAAACAGGAGTTGCCTGGCTTATGTCAAAACAGGAGTACTCTCCGATCCAGGTTATCAGTGACTGGCCTGGGGGGGGAGGGGATTCGATCGAGCGCAAAGTACCATCCGTCCTTGCCAAACATGTCGACAGCCGAGGGTTTCGCAAGTGGGGCTTCCTCTGTGAGGAGGATATGAACGAAACCGATAAGTGGAGATACCTCAAGGTCTTTCTCGACCCTGTTCAGTACAAGCACAGCAAACATGAGGGCCTCTCCTGGGCTCCTCAGTCCTTGGCTGAAGTCCATCAGCTCGTGGCTGAGTATCTGCGTCAGATCTACCTCCATGTCAGGCGCAGTATCGTCCTTCGCATTGGACGGACTGAGGAGCAAGGGTGGGACGATCTCTCAGTGGAATTTATCTTCAGTGTGCCGACGACCTGGAAGGAAGGACATAGGATATTAGACGATTTTCAGGCCATCATAAAGCGGGCCGGTTTTGGCGTGCCGGACCGGCATGAGGCAATTCTGGGCCTGACCGAGGCCGAGGCCGCTGCCGTCGCGTCCATGCGACACGTTGGTTCGGCAATTTCTTTCGACAATGACGACGTTTTCCTGTCTATCGATGCTGGGGGCGGAACAACCGACTTAGCCTTCGTCAAGATTACATCTGCTAACCCTCCTGTGATGGAGCAAATCCAGCAAGTCTCTGGAACGGGTATTGGCTCCATGATGATTGACAAAAGCTTCAAGCAGTTGGTCCTCGACAGGTTGAAAGCTCACCCAGACATTCGGGCTCAGCTTCCACACGACCTGCCTTTGAAGCTCGCACAGAGCCCGTATTACCGCACGCAAAAGCACAAGTTCGGTGAGCGCAGCTACTATAGGGATATTTACAGAATCGGGGTCCTCGGCCTGCGCCATGACTTCCGCCATGACGGGTTGGGAATAGAAGATGGTCACTTGAAACTGAATAGGTGAGTTCCTCTCATGGGTACCTGGACTATCACTTGATAAGGGTAAAGGGGGTAAAACGCCCCGTTGGATGCCTTCCTGAGATCCGGAAACATCCATTGCTTATCCTCAAAGGCCTCAATGGCATTGATGAAGACATGGTGGTGATGCCGTCGAGGCATGTGTCAATATTTCTCCAGGCCTTCAAGAGAATCCTTGACCCGTAGCTGAAGATCTCGGGAGGTGTTTAGTGGAACATCCTGCGCCTTTTGAAGTTACATTCAGGCTCTCATGAAAGGGAAAGGCTGGTTGGCTGACATCACACCCCAGGAGTGAACTTGAATACCTATTCAACATTCAACTCGACAGAATCTTGGCGACGTTGTCTGAAGCGCTGGATAAGTTTGAACAAGACGGCTATACATCAGTGGTAAGTGCAAACGTACCGTTGAGGCCTTTTTCGTGCTCTTGGGAGCGGCCTTTGTTCACCTTTAGTTCAATGTCCCTCCTGCTGACTCGTCCACGACAGAGATACGTTGTCTTGTCAGGTGGCTTGGGCAGCTCGGCCTACATCTTCAAGGGGGTCGAGCAATACATCCAAGACCAGCTTCCCTCTCGACCCGTCTTACGAGGGACCCGGGTACAGATGTGCGCCGAGCCCCAGCTGGTTATCATCAAGGGCTTGTTGCTCGAGCAGATGAATAGCATTCTTCGAACGCGCATTGCACGAGCGAGCTATGGCCTAATTACGACACCCCGCTATTCTAAGAGGCACCATTTTGGCCAACACATCAAACGTGATATCTTTGACGGCAAGAATTACGTCGAGGACCAAATCCATTGGATTGTCAAAAGAGGCGATAAAATTTCAAACGGTCAGCTGCTCTCTGTGACCGTCAACAGGCGAGCAGGTTTGACTGAACCTCTTCGGTGGACTGAGACAATCGTCTTTTCGGATAGTGGAACGGGCTGGATGCCCATGAATATAACTGATCGTAAGTTTTCAACCCCTGTCTTATCTTGAGGAATGCATAGTTTTTGCCGTATGACTGGTCCCTTGCGCCTTGACACACATTCAATGCTCTGGTTGATGCCTGCAATGGGTAGGGAGATGAGCATGGCTGTCGTTGCGAGACCTACTCAAGTCACAGAGACATGTGTGGCCGTCCTTTTGAGAGCTACCTGAGATACAAAGATGCATATGGCTGCTCTCGAGAGGCCTTCTCATGATGCAAACAAGCGTTCAATTGTTCTCTTGATGCTTTCCAAAGATACAGACACGTGTGTAGCTGTCCTTCAGCCGCCTAGTCATCAATGATGTACGCCCGCGTCAATGCTGTAAAGACCTTCAAAACGATCATCAACGTGTGTCTGTTAGTGTCGATTGGCATCATACGGACCGCTGCATGTCTATCAAGGCGCAGGGGACCCTTTCACAGAGGACTATTGAGGTGTGATGTTGACTTATGCATGGTTTATACTAACAAGGGTACAGCTAATGTGACCAAACTCTACGAAATTCAAGCGGACTTGACCGATGTTCAAAACTCATTGATCCTGAAGAAAAAGAGGCATAGATGGCTGTTTTGGAAGATCAAGCGCCAGTACTACACCTGCCAGTACGATATCAACCTGGCGATTGGTGCCTCAGGAGACCTGAGGTTCGCCGTTCTTCACAACGATCAGCCCGTGGCAGGAAGCGCGGCACCAATCAGAGTTCAACTCGAGGTCTGTTCCACAAACCTCAACCACACAGTTACCCTGCTCAATACTGACAATCACTCCAGGCCGAGTGGGACACAACGTCACCTGAGCCTCAGCCCCAGACGGCCGCAATGAGGCCACCGGGGATTCCATACACAAGCTCAGCGACTCTGACAAGTGCTGGGTCATGGGAGTCGAAAGGGTCTCTGGTCAGGACTTTCCCTGTATCGACAGAATTTCTGGCTGCCCAGGCTCAGAATGTTCGCTAAATTCTGGGTGGCGAGTATGGTCTTGTGGTTTACGTGAAGAGGAAGTTGGCTGCGACAATAAATGCCTAAGGTGATTTTATCTGAAGGCCATGGTTGTAGCCCCTGGTCCTATCTTTAATATCTACCTCGGTATCATAAGCAGCCTCGAAACCAGCTCCTTTGTCTCAACACTGTCTTCCATGCTTGCCATAGCGGGAATTTGAGCCGTCACGTAGAGTCTATCCCGTTAAACAGAGTCCGCAGGTCAAACAGAGTCTGCAGGCAAAGCCCACTTATATGCCACGGAAGCCGTAGGGGGGCACCTGCTGTATACCCCCTATATGGTTCCTTGTTCCGGCCTGTGTTCAATCCCGGTTACGTCCCACTAACTTTCTTCTTTTCCAGCGCTTCCACCCAGTGATATTCAACTGGCTCACGCACCGACCCAGTCGACAGTGAAATCGAACAACGGCCAGCTCAGTGGAAGACCAATGGGCCGGCTACTGTGATTTTTGACAAAAGTGGGCTTGCCCTGCAGACTCTGTTTAACCTACGGACCCTGTGGACCTGATTGTATCAATTTGATATGCAGGCACAATTCAACAGGGCCCATACCCGCTGTGGTGACCATTGACATCAGAGGTGCTAGCATATAGACTAGACGATTCCTGTGCCCTTATGTCCCTCCGTGATCTCGCTTCCTGGAATAGGTAGGAAGATAGGTAGGCAGGTACTTCAATAATAGCTGCCTTTGTAGAACACCAACATCGAATCAAGCATGCTTGTAGATTGGAATGGTGAAAGTGTGTGAATAGCAATATTCGGAAATGCAGTAGTCCATGGACCATATGAAGAATCCTATTAATCCGAGTCCTCGGCTAGCTATCTATCCCTGAAGGTTATGGGCCTAAGTCCCAGCGGCTTTAAAGATACTAGAGAGGCATTATAAGGCCTAGAGTCTAAATACAAAGGTGGCCTTTCCGTGGCTTTTCCAGTATACCGAGAGGAACTCCCTTCTATAATAAGGGGCCTATCCTCTTCTTTTTCCCATCAGCCAATTTAAGTATATCATTTCAGGTCTTTCCGCTAGCTCAGTCAGGACCTGTCACACTGATGAAGAAGCTAGGGGTTTCTGGCAAGACTTCTAGTTGCGTGTGTAGATATGAAGGATGCTTTTCCGCCTTCAGCAACACACGATGTAGCTTCACACAGACCTCAGAGGCTAGGGCGCGTTGCGAAGAATCGTTTTGAAGAATGCTGGCTTGGGCGAGGCGAAGAAGGTCCGCCAGCACGGTGTCGTCTTTACAGCGGATGTCCTGGCCTAGGTACTCAAATGCCGTTAAAACCCCAGGATGAATAACGTGCGTGATAAGCGAGCGGCCAAATTTCCACCATCCCACCACAACTATCCTCAATTACACAACCACAACACTAGGAAACTACAATGACTGAATCAGAAATAGATGAATCGGATGATTCTGCAGCCTCCTTGCATGTGCGTGCATTGTGGCCAGGCTTGCCGCACACGCCACAGCACCGAATCTTCGTACGAGACCCCGCTGCACCACCGCCATTTTGCCGTGTTTCCTAAGCCACCTGCTCACCCACAGCCTTTTGATCCAGTAAGTTCTCTGCCTCTTGCGCCGTCAGTGACCCTCCAAGCCGGACACGAGGTTTTTCTTTCTTTTTTTCTTTGGCTCTCCGTCTCTTACTAAGTCCATCATTGGCCTTGCGTAGCGAAGAGACCTCCGTACGTGTCACGAATGAGAAGCATAAGTAGGTCAAAGGCCAATACCATTGCCAGTCTATTAATGTAATCATGAGATGAAGAAGAAAGGAAGAAGTGTGGGCTTGCAGCTCCATCTTCTTGCCATACAACCGGTCGGAGCTCCGCTCCTGCACTCAACCCTAACCCTGCATCCTGTATAATCCTATTCTTCACAGTCGAGGGAAATGTTTTGCCGTTTTGAGACTCGCTTATGGGGTGTCGCAGTAACAAGTGGCACCCCACCTTCTTTGCTGTTCATGTTATTTTCAGCATTAACCGAAAATAACTGTTATTACGGCGTTTGAAATTAGCTTATAGTTTACAAGAGTGTTACGAAGGGCAAGTAAATAAGAAGGGTAAGGCCACTAATGTGACGAACCCCTGATCAGAACCTCTGAGAGGGATACTGGGTTGAAGGCTGCTTCTGAATAACGGTTCGGTGTGACCAAAAGGTACAACAAGATGGAACAATTTTCTCGGTCTCAATAAGTTGAGTTTGTATTGCTTTATTGTGGAACTATCTACACTAGCCAGTTCCTCCGTATATACACCACGGATCATCATGGATCATTTCTTCTAAAAGATCCTCTATGGTCCTGTGTGACGATCCCCTGTCCAGAACCTCTGAAAGGGATACCGGTTGAAGGCGAACTTCTAGATAATGGATCGGTGCAGCTAAACAGTGCACAACAAGATGTCTCAATGTAAACACTTAGGATACCGTGAATACAAGCTGTGATTGCATACTGCGGAACTATCTACAAGCTATCTAGCTCCTCCGTATATATAGTCCTTCCTGACTTCCTGAATCGATGGTTCTGCACATAGATCCCCCCGGATCTATGTTCTGTCCTTAGACCCCCGGATCTACATCCTGACTCCTAGATCTATGTTCAGTCCCTAGATCCCCGAATCTACGTCTTGGCCCCTAGATCCTGGATCCTTATCGTGTTCCTTATCTCCCGCCTGGTCCGTGCCACTCTCGCGCCTTTCCGTGTTTTGTGACATCCTGTCACCTTTGGATAATCTTGGATCATTTCTTCACAATGATCCTTTATGATCTACTCTTGGTTGGTTTCTAGTGACAGGAGCGTCTTCGAGCCTCTTTAGCTCTCGACTCCCAGAACCCATAGTTATCCTTGGGTCGTACCCTCCTATCAGGCCGACGCCTTGGCGGCCCAGTGTTGCACCAACAATATTTGCTTTTTACTCCAAGTAAGACTTCCTGCTTTCTTCCTGAAACGACCATCATGCCTAACCAATCTAAGATTTCCAAACCTTCTCGCAAGAAGATTGAGCAACGCGCTTCTCTTGCCGCGGCCACCTTCCAACTTGGTTACGAAACCATGCATGCCATACTCTTTTGCTATTCCCAAGGACTGTCCTGCAAGATGTCGGATCGTTCTACTCGATGTGGCGAATGTATTCATGTGACGATCCCCTGTCCAGAACCTCCGAAAGGGATACCGGTTGAAGGCGAACTTCTAGATAATGGATCGGTGCAGCTAAACAGTGCACAACAAGATGTCTCAATGTAAACACTCAGGATACCGTGAATACAAGCTGTGATTGCATACTGCGGAACTATCTCCAAGCTACATAGTTCCTCCGTATATATAGACCTGTGGATCACCCGGATCACCGTTCCCTCCCGTGGCTCACTACGCTCATCGTGATCCTGTCGCTCTGCTCACCGTGATCCTGTTGCTCTGCTCACCGTGATCACCGTGAGCCCTTCACTCCACTCCCGATTGGTTCATAATCATTGACTAGCAGCGCCCTGCGCCCCATGCGCTAGTTCCTCATCAACGGTTGTGACAATTCAACATGGCCGTACGTGAGATGGTGCCGGTGTTTCTGCTTCCGCGCGTGAGTCTCGAAAATACTCCTTGAATGGTCTTTCTGATATCCTTAAATAGTAGACCGAATAGAAACAGAGGCGCAGCGTTTGGCCCGCAAAGAAGAGTCGGCCGAAGACCGCCTTCTTCGTGCCCAACAGCAAGTAATGCAACAACAGATACAGTGTCAACATGGACGGATACTGTGTCCGTCACCATGGTGGTAAAACTTATGCCTCTTGCGGCGGTGGTAAGATGAGATCCCTTGATGACTTCTTCATTCAACTTTTTAGAAGCCTCGAACGAGTGTTCTGTAGGGCGTGAGCATTGGCCCACTGTTCTGCCTTTGTTGCTCTCTTTCACCTACAGCCTGGGCCACAGCCTGTTTCTTCCTTTCCCACAGAGCAGATAGCTTCATTCGTCAGCTTTTTCCACCACTTCGTTGCCCACAGCACTCTATATGTTCTGATCCCAGCATGCTAACGGTTCTGTTATGTAGGCACCAAGTGGGACTGGCAGTGCCACGACCGCTCCTAAATGACTGTATCCTCTGTCGTGGATGCCGGTTCTGGTTGAGAAGCAAATGGAATGATTGAGAGAATCATATTGAGGTGGTTGGGCTCTTTCAAATTCATTGTAATGTCTTTCATTTCGCTTAAGTAGTTGGCCACTTCTTTGTTCTAAGTAGTCTGGATGATGAAGGGTGTGTCAGTTTCATCTTCCAGTATACGAACCAATTCACTGTCGATATCGATATCGCAAAAGACTCGTCCACTAGCTACGGTGTACCCACCTAGTCAGATTCTGCGCAAGGCCCTGGATTCTGCCTAACAGGCAGTGTTACTACTTCGAGGTAGCCAATCAATTTGTTACACGTGAGAGCAACGCCACTCCATCCTGACTGGTTGTCAAGGCCTCTGTTTTGTGGCGGTGCACTAAACATCACTTTGTTGGGGACCACAGTCCTTCAATCCACGTGAAAAATACCCGTCTCCCGCTCTTACCACACACAGAATTATTCTACCCCTTTCGTGTACTTGGTATTCTCCATGCTGTTCTGGTCAGCCTCGGTGGTAGCGAAGGTTCAAAACATTTGCCAATTCTCATACCTGCCACCTGTGCCACTTGTGCGGCTACTGGTCTATCTTTCTGCTCACTAGATTGCAATTCATGATACTTGCTAGAACATCGAGCTAGACAGAATGGAGAAGAATTTTCCGTTCGTATTGGCAAGAAAGTGGGGTGAAATCTTATCATGAAGCGAGTAGGAATACTTGCTAAACCTGTCCAGTAGAGTGAAGCGGGATTCCGATCCTACCGAAGAATATGGGCTCGAAGCACTGCTGGAATACAACCTGTTGGACGATAACCTGTTTGAAGACGAACTGCTTGAGGACGCACTATCGAACTTGTATCGCCGTTTGGATGTTATGCGCGATAAACAGATACCAGCCTGCAGCTCATGTGCTGATCTCGACTTCAACACAGAGAATCTGCTACCAGTTGGCCAGAGATCCCCGGGCCGCCAGGATTTCTCATGCCTTCTATGCCCCCTTTTAGCGCATCTATCAGAAGGACTTTTAGACCCAGCTGAGTTCCTCTCCAGCCCTAAAGTCGCCAGGAAGATCAAGGAGTTTGCTGTTTTGCCTCGCGGATCCCATCCCTGGAGGAACGAGAATACACATGATTGCAGACAGTCACAAATTGATTCGGGATCAGGGACGAACCGTTACACTCCACAAGAGATTAAAGAATTCATTCGAGTTAACGTCTGTTTTGTCCATGGTCGCGACCGGCACGACCGATTTCGGCTTATTGATACCTACAAAGCCGACTTCAATGTTATATCAGAGTGGCTCAAGAATTGCGAAACGCATACCCCTTCTTGTGGATATGATGGCCCAATTCTCTACGGCGCGAGGATCATTGACTGTGAAACACGACAGATTGTCACGGCAGAGCAGTCATGGAAATATCTGGCGTTGAGTTATGTATGGGGGACCGAGGCGGAAAATTGGTCAATCACAGCTTTTAATGGTTTTTTACCCCAGCAAGCACCTGCAGTCATTGAAGACGCTATCCTGGTCACCAAGAGATTGGGGTTCCGATATTTGTGGGTGGACAGATACTGTATTCCGCAGGACGACCCTGACGAGAAGCTCCGCCAAATTCAGTCTATGGATCAGATTTATAGCAATGCCTTCTTAACAATTATTGCGGCGGCCGGCGTAGATCCCTCCTACGGTCTCCCCGGCGTCAACCAGAGGACAAGGACTGCTCAACTTTATGAGGAGATTGGCGAATACATTCTATTCTCAAAGATACCACATCCGCGAAAGGCTATTGCTGCGTCACACTGGGCCTCGCGAGCCTGGACCTATCAGGAGGATATTCTCTCTCGGCGCCATCTTGTATTCACGGAGAAGCTGGTCTACTATGAATGTCAGCTCTCTAGCTTCTCCGAAGATCGCAAGGACGAATATCACAAAAATGAATATCGCAAAACTGTGCGGTTCCCAACGGACACAGAGAGCACACAAGATATTTTGAAGCATCTATCTGACTACACTTCGAGAAATCTGACGGTCGAGTCGGACATTCTTGATGGGATGGCAGGAGTATTTCAAGTATACCAGCAAAATAATTGGGCGCTGCAATACTGGGGAGTACCGGTCTTATCAAAACGTCAGATATATCTACTTTCCCTGGATTCCTGGTACTGGGGATTTATCAAGGAACTCCCCACCAGCTGGAACCACACCATGTCGCTGGTCGTGGGACTATTTTGGGACGGAAGAATGACGCATCGCCGTGCTGGGTTCCCTAGCTGGTCATGGTGTGGTTGGGTTGGCAGGACCTCCTCATATCCGCCAGGCGTTGTGGTGCCGTTCCGTCTTCCGTTTGGCAATGTAGCCATATCTGTCGAGACTGAGGATGGGGCTTTGAGAGAATGGGAATCTTTCGTTAACAGTGGGGGTCTCAAAACTGAGGCACTTCATATGAGCCCATTTCTTCATGTCTCTGCCTGGACGTCAACGGTGTTGATTGATCATTTTCCCAATGGTATTGCGGGTCAGAGAGGACTTAGCAAGGATTACTTCTTTGTAAGAATCTGCAACTTTCGTGGCGAGAGTGCAGGTACTGGCGGGGGCTACTCTCCTATCAAGTTTACCAGAACGGATCACAAGGAAAATTACAGAGCAGCGGGTGAAATACAAGGCGAGCACAGAGTTTTGGAGTGCATTTTGTTCGAGGAAGTTAAGAAGACGAACCACTTCAAGTTGGATGCCAACGATGACGGACGAAAAGGCCCCCAGGCACTGCTTGTAGCCAAGGGGGGCGACTATTACGAGCGAGTTGGGCATTTTGTTTTTGCGCCTGCGGATCTCGTGTGGGTAGACTCCCCCCCTCACGGCTCTGAAGAAATCTACACTTGGGAACTTGAAACGTCTTTGATCGAGAAAACAGTTAAATTAGGATAGAAAGATTGGAACGATAACTACTGTAAATAGCAACAGAAGGTCCAGCACACTCTAAAAAAGGGTAGAACGGTGTAAAAATAAGGGACTTTCTCCACACGCACCCCCCTGATTTTATTTACGCATCCCCCCCCATTTTATATGCGCATCCCCCCCCATTCTATTTGCGCACCTTATCCATGGGTTAGGGTTATAGCAGTGATTTTCCTGTGCAGGGGCCATCCACAGATTGCCCCTTGAATAGCTGCAAGTCAACACTTCATCCACAT
>MU866525.1:0-19567 GCA_033296915.1 Triangularia setosa | reverse complement strand
GATCTTTCTGCCATGTCCGCTCTGCGACCATGGCGTCTGTTGGCCTGGTGCGCTGCATTACTGCCTCAGGAATCAAGGCATGAATCCCAACAGATTAACTTCATTCGTAACCAGGCAGACCTACGCTACTGAGAATCTGCATAAACTATCGATGTATATGGTTGTGTGGGGGGCCGTCCTTCTTTGAGTTGCCTGTACCGAGGCAATGGGGTCCCTTACCCGACCCACGCACCCTTCTGAAAACATTTCCCTTTTAGTTATGGGTCTCAGGCAGCAACGTATTGTAGGCTAATCGTCTCAAGAGGATAGCTGAACAGAAGGAATTAAATGTCAAGGATCTCAGCGCGATATATCCACGCTGCTCTATCAACTGCACAAAACCACGCTACTATCAGCTGCCAACTTTCTCCTGCCCTTCCTTGTCCATGTTCCCACCCCCACGCTATTTCTCCACCAAGCACTGCTTGGCTAGCACCCATCTCGACTTACGCCTCAAGATCGGTGGAGTTGGTGATTGGTGCGTATGTCAAAAACGCCTGTCGCTTGGCTTCGTGGGCGCTCAACTCGGCAGGAGGTACATCTGAACCCAGAGCAAGCAACATGGGGATCTTGTCTACGCCGCAACCCACGATGTTGACCAAGACTTTGGCGGCCTTCTCCGGGTCACCAGGTTGATGCTCGTTTAATCCGTTGAAGGCCTTCCGCAGTGGTTCGAGAACCGGGTCGTAATCGACAATGCAGCGAGCAGTTTGAAGCCTGTGTCCCGTTCTCAAGAATGATGTCTTGAAATGTCCAAGTTGAACAAGACACACGCGGATTCCCAAGGGTCCTGTCTCTCGCTGTAGAGCTTCAGTCAGGGTAGCCAACGCTGCCTTGGAAGAGCAATAAGCTCCTGCATTTGGGCTGCCACTAAATCCGCCGATCCCAGCCACGTTGAAGATAGCACCACTGCCTCTGTGCCGCATGTGGGGGAGCACTGCACGTGCAAGGCGAATGGGGGCAAAGACATTGGTGGTGAATATATCTTGCAGCTCTTGCTCACTATTTGATATTAGAATCTTTGTGTACGAGTATGCTAGATGGTCGATGATTTTGCAGGTAGGTATAGGGGACGAAAAGGTGTTAGGGCAATGTTGACCCACCTTGTCTCTTCGACCCCACCCTCGAGAATATAACCAGCAGCATTCACCAACACATCTACTCGGCCCGCTGCCTTGACGGCGTCGGCAACAACAGAGGAAATACGGTCAGCCGAGGCTCGCAGGTCGAGTTGAACCGTCCGGCATCCGGCTTTCGCTGCAACTTCAAGCCTGTGCTCGTCCCGACCAATAGCGATAACAGTCGCCGTTTTTGCTGCCTCGATTGCCACCGCTAGACCGAGTCCAGAGGATGCACCGGTCACTAGCCACACGGGTCGAGGCGAGGTTATCGGAGCAGACGTGGATAAAGACATGTCGACGCTGTTTGGGAAAATGGAGAGATAGCGCCTACTTTCTTATGGCAAAGTATCTGAAGGGCTTGGAAAAAAGATTATGTCAAGATTGGATGAGATTGCATGCGCACTCTTGGACACACCCTGCATCGACTCGCTCCAAGTCGATCTCAGATACTTCCCTTATACCAGCTGCTGGTGGCACAGACCTTCCCCCTGTTGTCATCTCGATGCTACCCTCCTATCTTGCCGTACTCCGGTCCCGACGGGCCTGCGCCGTAACCTTGTTATACCTGCCGAATCTCATGCAAACTGTGCTCCGTTCCTGGTTTTGTGGCCTCAGCACGCTGATCTTGACCTGTTCGAGATACTGCTCGAGCTTGGAGATGAGTGGCCTAGAGCCTCTTTGCACGACGACTCATACTGTAAACAAACGAGCTGCGTCCCGACAATACTCACACGAGGCAACGAGAGCTCAAAGCAAGTCACAACTTTTTATCGCCATTCCCACCTCAACATTGTCGACGGGTATTCCAGCCAGTTGGAGACTATGACTTATGAAGAACCTTCAAAGTTGAGGTTTCATAGGTACAACAGTCGCCACTTACCCTGTCATGTAGCTCATTTCTGAGGCCAAATTCATAGCAGGAGCGCTGGAATATATCAAACTGATTAGAATGGTGATGTTGAAAAGACTTGTCCATCTCTCCAACGCTAATATTCAAACAAACGCCCAGAAGTGTGTACCGTTAGAAACGGAAGGGCGTTCATCGCGCACTATTCGCTTTCTTACGAGCTTTCGCCGCTTTGAGCAGACCAATGAAGCCAAGTCAAGTCTCAAGAATGACATGCATGCTGTCGTAGAGATAAGACGGACGAAGGAGCGACTATGACCGGCCTGAAGGTCATCTTACGCTGCAGAACACCCGATGGGTCCTGAATGTCACGTCCGAGGAACGGGGAGAGGATACCCCAGGGCAGAGGCATTCTTCATCCACCGGCGTAAAATAATATAAATTGCCCTTAGCCTGCAGCGTGAAGTCATTCTGTTGCTCCATAGGCCTTTAATGACCATTTCTCAATCATGATAGCACCGATCCACATAGCTATGTCCGATGGAAGACACAACCTACCAAGGCGCCTCTGCTCCGTGGCCTTGCATTGCAACCACTCCAGCCGACCATACGACGATCCTGCTCGACATGAATGTGAAAGGACCCTGATGGAGACCCTGAGGCGGAGATCGGCAGCTCCAGTGCCGAGAACGGCAATAGATGCCAGGAAATATCATCACCGCTTATCGGAGTTGATACAAACAGAAAACACCTTCCCAACATGCACAGTGAGTTCATCTTGTGGACAGCTTGAGTTTAGACAACACGGTGCGGTTGTCTGCATGTTGGCATCCTTAATGACTCGGACGAGCTCGCGCCAATTTGCCCGCCTGACAGGTATTTCTTCCTAGTTTAATAGCAACCAAAGCAATGAGCACCATAGCTATAGCTGCCGTACCCACACTGCCAAGTAAATATCTTGGACAGATATCCACCAATAGCCAGCGAGAAACAAAGTCGACAAAATGACATCTGTTGATGTCACGAGGCGAAGCTATTTTGACAGTCACATTTATATATTTACAAGTTAACCCAGATATTTATTGAAGTATCATAATAGTGGACCAGTAGCTCAGGGGTAGAGCAACCGGCTGCAGTCCGGTAGGTCACGCGTTCAAATCGCGTCTAGTCCTTTTCCTTTTTTTTTTTTTGGTAGATGTTCTTTTTTTGATTTCATATTTTCATGTGCCTCTCCACACAGCCATGGAGCTTAAGGGCTGTGAGTGCTTTGGATCTGCCAGATATTAACATCTTACTTTACAATGGTGATAAGTATTAAACCTTAAATGTGGTGAACAATAACATGATCTTGATATAGCAGAATGATTGATTGAGCGGCGAGCGTACTCTTCGCCATTTTCAAAGTTTGTGCCAGTTGGAGCACTTCGCGGGCCAGTCCCATCGTGAAGATGTACTTCAACTGGCGTACGGCCGTTCCATAAGCATCGGAGGACCACGGCAAGGCCAGCAAAGTCTGACGTGGAGAAACTGTTTCCTCTTATCGCTTATCTCACGATCTTATCGTCGCGTGACCCCGCGTTGTCAAAGAACCCTGTCGCGCTTTGGTGGCTAGGCTAGAGTTCAGCTTGGAACCCTGAAAGCGCGCGCTGCTCAGCAAAACCGGTGCCAGGCAACCTGGGATTCGAGGAATTCATCGATTAATGCTCCAACAAATCTCACAGACCCTCACATTTCTCACCCGTAGACGCGCTTCAGAAGCCAGATACCGCGCCCGCTTCAGGCATCTTCTCGCCGCTACAAGAGCCACCGCTCGACGGCGAACCTCTCGACCACAGTCGTCAGCCGCCTTGTCTCATTCGCTTCCACTGCCCATTCCCAACAAACCTCGTTAGAATGCCTCCCAAACCGAAGAAATTTTACGGTGTCCGTGTTGGTTCCAGGCCTGGCGTCTACGACTCCTGGGACGAGTGTCAGAAGGTTATCGCCGTCGGTGGCGCTGTTCGTAAGTTGGCGGCCTGGCATCCAGGATCGCACTTGGCGCACTACTAACAATCGCCATGTCTACCAGACAAGAGTTTTCTCTCGCGCGACGAAGCTGCCGCGTGGGTGAATGGCGCCCCTGCTGCTCCCAGTCGGAATGACCGATTCTACGCCGTCGCTCGAGGACACTGCCCTGGTGTATATACGGATTGGGATAGTGCGCAGAAGCAAACGACCGGCTTCACGAAACCCTTGTTCAGAAGGTTTGACACACGTGCTGAGGCCGAACAATATCTCAGTGTCAACCGAGCCCATCCTGACCAAGCTCAGCCCGGCCAAGCTCAGCCCGGCCAAGCTCCGCCCCGACGTAAACGCGGGCTCATGATTGCCGAGCAAGAGACCTCGTCACCAGCCAAAAAGCTGAAGGTTAGTAGCACAGGCAATAAGAGAACGATCGTATACACAGACGGGGCGGCGCCTGGTAACGGAAAAGCAGGCGCTTGCGGTGGAGTTGGTGTTTGGTTTGGCGAAAACGATCCACGCAACATCTCAGAACGGCTTGCCGGCCCAGTACAAACCAACCAACGTGCCGAGCTCACAGCCATCCTTCGAGCCCTTCAGGTCCTCGAACGTAATGCGCCAATCGAAATCCGTACCGATAGCCAGTACTCAATCGACTGTGTCACCAAGTGGTACGTCTCTTGGGTCAAGAATGGGTGGAAAACAGCAGGTGGTACCCCAGTAAAAAACGCCGACCTGGTCAGGGCTATTCGGGACTTGATGGACCTGCGGGAGGCAAAGGGGGCGGTAACTATTTTCACCAAGGTTGCTGGGCACTCTGGGGATTTCGGAAATGACCAGGCTGATCGGCTGGCTGTTCTCGGAGCTCAGCTGCCGGCCGTTAATGATGGCAAGGTTGAAAGCCTTGACGAGTGAACATTTCAGGATGGACAGCAGTCACATGACCTGGCAAACTGCTACTGGGATAATTTGTGGTATGTTTCTGGACGCTCGAGGTTACATACAGACTAGCCTTCGCGGCACTTGACTTTTTGTCAGACCTTTTTTTTCTCCCATGTAAATTGCAGCAACATGACTAACACACGTTATCCAGTACGACCGATCATCTTCTCCACCTTGTTCTCCAGCGGCGCGTGCGCAGGCAAGTCATGCTTGACACTCTGCATCCCCCGCCGAGCATCAAGGGTTGGATCCCGTCGGCGAACCTCCTCCGTGACGCCAGGCTCACGGAGAGTAACGTATAATGCCGCGAGTCCGAGGGCTCCCAAGCCAGCATAGCTACCACACATCAGCATTGTCACGATGACCTTTACAACAGCCATCATACTTACATCACGTTATTATCTGGGTAGCCCATCTCCTTGTCAACCCTCTTGATTGTCGCCTTGCTCGTATGCATCACATTGCCCATCTTATCCTTCACCTGCTCTACCGTCTCTTGGGCTGACGTGATGGTTTCATCCATGTCAAAGCCGCGGCCGGTGTAGGCACCTCCCGAGATGCTCGAGGCACTCAAGCCTGAAGACTCGAGGGAGGGAGGGCTAGTGGATGGGGAGGCTTGTTGTGAGGTAGGGTAGTCGAAGACAAGGTCAATGTCGTCGACTGGGGCACCACCACGAGGATCATTAATGTTTGATCGTGAGGACGGAGAGGTTGGTGTGGCCAAAGCACGTGGGAAGGTGGAGGAAACATAGCGAGCCGATGAGCATCGGTAGAGAGGCGTGAGAGAGGTGCGTAAAACTTGAGGCTTGGGGACGGGCATGTTGGTTGGTTGTTTGGATCGTGGAGATTGACTCTGGTTAAGTGGTCACCTCGATTTGATGGGGTGATGGTAATAGAGGAAAGCCATCGTGAAGAGTCTGGGGCGAGAGGGCTGGTAAAATTATACATCTGTCGGCGCTTTGACTAGGTGGCAGCTTACGGTGAAGTGACGTACCACGAGCGTAAAGGCGGAGGTTGTGGCCGCCAGAAAAACACAGGCGACGGTTTTTTGTCGCATGACCAGACGGGGCCAGGCGAGGGCCCGTGTGCTTCCTATGTGGTCGCTCCATGGTTGCTTCTCCAAGTTGACGACGAGCTTCGATGTCACCACAACATCAGATCGCTACACCAAAATTCATGGCCGTCGCTCCAATGTGGGATTACCTAGGTGTCAATCAAAGTGTCATGTGTCATGGTCCAGGGTTAGGATGAGCTGAGTCACGGCCTCAACCAGCCTCAACACTATGGATTACAGAGGAATAGACGGACGATTTCACGACAACGTAACCAGCGTAAAGGACTCAAATGTGCTCCGTTCAATTACATTTGAAGGTCCGCAGTGGGATCTATATAGGCCTACTATTCCCTTTGTTGCATTGAGATTCTCTATCGTTCATAATATCAATATTATACCTGTTTAACCTCACACCTGGCCTTCGACTAGTATAAGACGATAACAGAGAGCATCTCCGGCACTCCTCATTCTTATCTAAGCCCCAAGAAGACAATAAAACTAGATTACAGGTTCCGAAACTGCCAGGTACACACTACCAGCTCTCCATCTCACTGGTTGTATCTACAGAGACTCGGGTTCAGGCAGCTTCTGTCCTCCAGGGACTAATCTCTGGAAAATGTGGGCTGGGTCATAGACTGCCTGCACCTCGTAGAGGAATGCGACATTCTCTGGACCATAGCTTGCGATAGCAGGCTGGTCCCAGCCAGAGTACGTAAGCATACTAGGGAACCAACAATGTTAGTTCGTATATCCAAAAAAAAGAAACCAACGGCCGTCGAGAGAAGCTTACATGTATGGATGCCACAGATCTCGCGATTTGGCAAGATCGATCATGGACTGGACAAATTCCGCATGAGCTGGGAGAATTTCAGCGGTATCATCCATGCTGTCCATTGTCAGACCGAAATAAAGAACTGCCACAGGTCAGTATCACAACACCTAGTTTGAAAATGCGTCAAAAGAAGTGAGCAATGCATACCTCCCAAAGTTTGGTTGTTGGTCAGGTTGTCCTCCAGTCCCAAGACATTGGATCCTTTGGAATAGCTGGCTACCAGCGAATTCTGAGTAATGGGCATCACAACATGGAGGCCATAGAGACCTGGGATGTGTTGCCACTGTTGCAGCCAGGTGTGGTATGCGGCCCACACATCGCGATACAAGTCGGCGTCAGCGTAGACGGTGAACACACGCTGCTCTTGGACTTGGCGGTCGGGGAAACCGTCGTGAAGCTCAAAGGCCAAATTGGCATATGACCTCTTCTTCAAAGTGCTCTGGGTGTATGGCGTGTCGACCCATCCGCGCATGATCTCTGGAAGCTCGTCAACGGCCCGGTTGTAGATTACTGGACAGAAGGCAATGGTTTCGTTTGACGTTCCATTGTAGCCATACTGAGGAAGAACGTGAGTGAGAGTATCTTCGACGGCTTGACGAGTATGGTAGTCATAAATCTGATCCGTCACTTGTGGGATTGATGACTCGGGATAGTACTGGGACCGCGTCAGTTATACTGTACATGGGGACGGGAGTTTGCGAGACTTGACCATACCACTACACCGCCATACACAGCACCCTCTGTCTCGACCGTTCTCAGAGTGACATGGGTGACCACGCCAAAGTTGTTGTTTCCACCTTTTAGTGCTCTGAACAGATCGGGGTGACTAGATTGGGTTGCATTCACAACTGAGCCATCTGCAAGGACAACCTCATAGTTGAGGACATTGTCGACAGCAAAACCCTCACGGTTGAAGAAGTATGAGATACCAGCTCCAACCGTGAGGCCTAAACCGACCTTCTCATAACGGCCAATCATAGCAGTAAGGTTATGAGGGTCAAGAGCTTGGTAGATGTCTCTCATAAGCAGGCCCATTCCCACACGAACTGACCCAGCTTCCAAGTCAATTTCGGTCGAATTGAGGAGCTTCATAGGCATAAGAACCCCGTCATCTATGTTTGCTGCTTGGGGGATGGCGCTGTGGCCGCCACCTTTGATGGAGAAGCGGCATTCATTGGCAACAAAGAGGCTGACTGCTTGCGCAACCTTTTCGGTTGAATCTGGTAGGAAAACACAAGACGGGTTGCGAATTTCCGTGGCAGCTGGAACGATATGTCAGAACACCTGTCTTCTCGTAGAATCACATCGTCAACCAGACAATGAAGTGTTACTTACACCAAAAGTCTTCATTCTCAAACGTCCATACATCAGTGCCTCGCGGCGAGACGTCACCCGGGAAGGCTTGGGCGAGAAGCGAGCACTGACACAAGATGTTAGCCCTTATCTCCGAAATCTGTGTTATCACAGATCACCGGCTGCTATGCCCGAAGTCGACGTACACATTCGGGAGTTGGGGCCGCAGCAACCATCCACAGCGGCAGCACCCCAAAGCCCCAGATGGTTGCTGTTGTCTGCAGCAATGTCCGACAGCGTGCCATCTTGGCAAAATGTATGATAAACTAGGTACTGTGACGTAACGCGTTGCACAGCGCAGCGGCAGCAAAACGACCTCCTCAAACCAAGGAAAAAGAACAGCGGAGTTAAGAAATAAGACCGACTGTTATGATTGGCAACTTGCTGATCATGATACAACAGAGCAACATGATTCTCGTTCGCATTCTTGGCCGGGACCACTTTATATACGATGTTCGACACGCTGCAGCTTGGACCGGAGTACACACAATTCTCTCACCTGTCCTCTTCCTTGACATCAAAACCCTGGATACAGGATTTTCCATCTCAAATATCAACGAGCCAAAGCCCATGCAGAAATGTGGCGCTCAAAAACTCCGAAGGATCCAAACGCAACCACAACTTGGTCCCTTGTGAATCGCAAGCCGCTTGACCTATTTTGAACAGGTTTCGGTTCGCGCCAAACAGCGATTCGGTCATATCTTGCTGTACCATCACCTTTTTACCGAACGAACCTCTGAGCGACCTTTGCCTAAAAGCCGCCAAGATGAAGTCCATTCTCACTATCTGTCTTTCCCTCGCGGCTGCTGCCCTCCACGGAACCCGGCACGTCCCCAAGTTCGACCGCCATGGTCTCGAGTCGACAGACTGCCAGATTCGCTGCCCCAAGTCTGCCAACCCCGGCAAAGTGGTCATACCGGCATTGACACAGGCCAAGAATGCCACCACCGGGGAGTGGGAGAATGTTCTCGAGTGCTGGTCCATTGACACTGTCGACCCGGACTTGACCGACATCGACATTGACAACGCCATCAGGCTGAACTGGGAAGGGGGGTTCGATAAGGCATATCAGTACATCTTTCACGGGGATAGCTACATGCCTGCTCATCCGGCTCCGGAGCCGAGTTTGATTTTGATGAGTGCCGGTGTTGGTAGGTTCTTTCCACCTTTTTGATTTACTTTGGCTTGTGTTCTGACAACGACTACGCACAGGAGATTTGCGGGTGCCTAGTGGCAAGTGCCTCAGGGTTGGCGCAGGAGACGTATTCTTCAGCGTTGGAACCCTCGGCAGGCAGACCGCATGGTGGTCCGATGGGACGATGGTCAGCGACTTTTATTTCAAGGACGGAAAGATTCCGCGCTATGAGGTTGTGGAGGAGATAGGTGTTAGCAAGAGTGCGACTGAAGAAGATGGCGAGAGAGCTCATTCTGATTTGTAGGCTAGAACAGGATGATTGATTGGTTATCATGAGATTTTGGGAAACTTTAACGTTTGACCTAATAGCAGACACTACAAGCTACCCAGAAGACCAAAAGAATCTGACAATTTTTCTTCTGAACATTCTGTTATTACCTTCTTTATTGATGTACATGAGATGTCCCTTGGACGAATTCTATTGACATGGGTGGCTTGGGGACATCATCTTTCACATCTTGTCGACATGATACAGAAGACTTCGACCAAGATCTAGACACAGTCTTCCTCCATACCTACCACTTCGAGTAGAGCATTCCCCGCAGAATGGGTTGCAGAACACCAAGACTTGGCGACCATATTTCCATGTTAGTGGGTGAGATAATGGGGGGGAATGTGCGTTTGCGCAGCGAGTTGTGCGGCACGGCAGGTTTGGGGGTGGGGGGACCTGCAGGATCGGCGGTGCCTGGTATGCAAATTGACATCAAGTTTCGCCGCATAGGCATTTATCGGACTTACCCTGACCCAGAGTGTCGGGTCCTGCTATCCCCGGACAGGGAGAGTGCGCTGATCCAGAGACACCACAGCTATTCCGGGCCACTGTCAGGATAGATGGCACAATAATGCCCATTGATGCCAACGCGTATCGACGATGGAAAGCGCAACTCGTATTAAACCCGCGCCGTAAACACACTGAGACCGCCGAGGAAACGACCGAGTCCATCGTTGTTGACATTCCCTGATATCAATGCTCCCTGGCGCTCTAACCCCGGAACCTTGACCACTTTTACTCACTTTTTTTCACCCCTGAACCTCTCTGTCTTGCTCCAGCTTGTGGCAGCCATGCGTCGCACGCCTCTCATGCTGGCTTCCGCCATTCGCTCCCTGCAGCAACCGACATGCCACGACCTCAGTCTCAGTGTTCCAGTAACCTCCACCGTCCCTCACCATGACTTTGAAATTTCGGCCTACTCAGCTGAGGTCCTCTACGCCCTCGCGACCCGCCAAGTCCTCGTGACCAATACCTACAACATTTCCGCCCGCTACTGCGAGCCCGCCTCCTCCGTCGTTCCCTCGGACACCATTCAGCTTCTGATCCACGGCGCGACCTTCAACAAGAACATGTGGGACGTGGCCCACAAGCCCGAGTCTTACTCCTGGGTGCGCCGCATGACCCAGGTCGAAGGCTACCCCACCCTCTCTATTGACCTCCCGGGCAACGGCAACAGCTCCTTCCCCGACGGCCTCCTCGAGTCGCAAACCCAGGTCTACGTCGAGACGGCTCACTCCGTCATCCGGCAGCTCAAAGAGACATACGTGGTGGCCAACCGCCAGTGGGACAAAGTCGCTCTTGTCGGCTTCAGCATCGGTGCCATCGTCGCCAACTCGTTGGCGCTGCAGCATCCGGAGGATGCAGACGCCGTGGTGCTGCACGGCATCTCGTGGGATGCGTCGTGGATCTACCCTGCCTTCCTAGCTGGGCTGCAGGGGCCGGCGCAGCAGATTGATCCTGAGAAGTGGGGGCATCTGGAACCGTACTACCAGACGCAGACGAGTAGGGAGGGGAGGCGGGCGGCGTGCTTTGCGGGGACGTATGAGGAGGACATTGTCGAGTATGACTGGTTGACGAGGGATTTTGACAGCCTGGGGGCGGCGATCACTTTTACGTACCATCTTGTGGATGCGCCCGAGTACAAGGGGCCTGTATTTTTGGGCATTGGGGATCGTAAGTTTACGATGAGGAATGCATTGAAAAGTGATTGGGCGGTCATGCTAACGATATTTATTAGAGGACTCAACCTTTTGCGGCGGGCAGTACTGTAAACATCAACCCTGGGATCTGTACAGGAAGTTTCCAGAGGCGGCGGGGTATGATGTCAAGGTGTATCCAGACACCGGACATTTGATCTTGTATCATAACACGGCGGAGCAGTTGATGGTAGATACAGTCAAGTTTCTCAGAAAGCATGGTTTCTAAGTGATAGGGACAGTTATCGGTCAGAGAGACTCGGGTGCCTGGTAGGAGTAACAAGTCGATGGTGGTTTGCCTATAGACCCAAGTAATTGGGAGTTAGCATTAGACAGGTTTTTGTACAGCATGTAGTCTCTCGTATTGCTGTAGATCAAAATAGAGGTTTTGAGGCATGTCTTACTGTGGGTCTATATACGGGTAGTGATGACTTGAGAGGGGAAATGCTGACGAGGGAGGCAACTTGGTTAGGACGATATCCTATGGAAGTCAGGATCGAAGATAATCTTGTATAAGCTCTGGCATAATTAGGAAAGATTACAAAGCGACAACCAAGGAGTGATGACAATATGAAAGAGGAAAGAAAATCAGAAAGACATAATTAGAAGAAAGCAAATAAAGAAAAAAGAAGCCTGTCTCCTCACTCTTCAGCCACACAAGAAAGCTACCTATCGAACAAGCTCTCAAAACACAATCACCAATCGTCATCTTCGTCGTCATCGTAGTAGTGATAGTAAGAGCCGCGCTTTCTCAACGCCTTCATCGTCGCCCTCGCCTTCTCCACTAGTACACTGCCCTCCCCCTTCTCAAACAAAGACATAACCGACGAGTTCGAGAAAGCTGCAGCCACGTCGAGACTGCTCATCATCCGCTCGTTATCCGTGGCTGGGGGATCGAGGCCCCACTTTTCGGGGAGCTTGGCGAAAAGAACAACGTCAATCTCGTGCTTTGCGACGACATGCAGCAGCCCTCTACCCCTACTATCTTTCACTATAGGCTGAGCACCGCAGTCCAGCAGCCATTGCCATGCCGCATTTTGATCTCGTTGAGCTTGCCTAAGATAATGAAAAGCATGAGTCTCGCCCTTTGCGTTGGCTGCGTTGATATCCAAGCCTATATCCAAAAACCGCTGGAAGCGTTTGCGATGAGTCGCGCCTTTGTCCAAGCCTGGAGCCAGGAAATGGAGACAGTTGTTGCCGGCATTGTCAGCCCTGAATGTGTCCGCCCTAGCAGAAAGCAAGACGTCGATGATCTCCTCCCAGTTCCTGACCGTCTCCCACCTGGAGATAGCTGTGACTAAGAGTGCCAGGTGTAGGGGTGTTTGCCCTTCCACTGGATCGAACTGGTCAATGAGCGTTCCATCGAGTCTGGATATCTCCTCCACGAACACCCGGAAAGGCCTCGTGTTGGAGCGCCGAAACAACGACTGGGTTGATCTCATCTTGGCTGTTTCTTCTCTAGGAGAAGTCTCTGCAGTCACACTTGTGGAGAGTGCTGGCTGGGATGACATAATCATGCGGAGGGTTAGGGTCTACTGTACCCTCCAACAGTAGGTTTCGCACCCGTCTCGTGCAGTGCTAATAGCGCATCTGCGTTGGTTGTGGTCAGTGTTGTCGATATCGTTGCTGGACTTCCAGATCCTTGCAAAAGGGTCAGCTCCATCAGCAAGGAAGGTCCCCACGAGCTCCTGTATTTTCCAAGTCTTGTCTTTCAAAGTCCCGGACTGCTGCTTAGTATGTTTGGTGGCTGTGTAGTAAAGAAGATAGTCGTCCGGTCGGGTTGTGTAACGAGTTCCTCGCCCAACGGACGTGCTTTGGTGCTCGCATTGGTGGGTGCATCGCAAACATGCGCAGTCAAATGGAATGGTGAATCACCGACACCGTTTCGTCGGGCTGCATTTCTAGAAAGGGGCCGCATGCAGCTCTCGCAAGCTGTTTTGCTTCTTTCATTTCCATGCCCGTATCGCCGTATGTTGTCCTAATGATGGCTGCCAGTTCAAGGAGACGAAGCGGGTGGGTAGCATGAGTAACCCAGGACAGGATGAGTAGCTGGAGACCGCCTGAGACACAGGATCTGTGAGCATGTTCTCGAAGCAAGTCGGTGTACATGGCGTTGAGATTTAGCGGAAGAGCGTTCAAAATCTGGTGGATATCTGCGTTTGGTTTTAAGAAGGCGTCCATGGCCAGCTTTGCGTAGAGGAACAGATCATTTGCCCGACCGGGTACCGCTTCTTTGATGCGGATCTGGTCCTCAGCTGGTATGGATAAGATAAGGATTCTAGACTAGAACGAACGAATATGGCAATAACGGTATCAACAAAACGCTCCTCGAGGCGGATCTGGAGGGTGGGCATGCGTCGTAGCGGCTCCTCGACGGTGGTGACAGGTCGGCTCGCGATGAGCACCTTGACCTTGTCAGGTTTCCAAGATCCCAGAATGGCCAGTTCTTGGAGGAACTCGTCGTTTCCGCTGTCCATTTCTTCCAGGGCGTCTGCCACAAGGTATACCCGGTCGACCGTTTGTGCCAATGCCGTCTTGAGATGCATCCACAGATCGTTCCTGCCGACGCTGCCCAAAGCGCGCCGCGTGTCGCTCTTCTCGTCGACGTAAGCTTTGAGGATCTTTTTAAATGGAGGGCTGCACTCGAGGATCTGGCTGAGCCAGTTGCAGAGTAGATTGAACGGCTTGTGGTTGGCGTCGATGATCTGTCGGAAGGAGAAAAACAGGACCGGGTGGCCCTCCTTGGCGAGATCGTGGCCAGGCTAGCGGCGAAGACACTCTTTCCAGAGCCCGGGATGCCCTTGATTTAGAGCAAGCCGTGATGGTGGCCGTCATCCCATTTCTCATACTTGGCGGTAGACGGGAGCCAGTGGCCGGTGCCGGGTGCGTGAGATGCGAGATGTCTGCGGTATTCACGGCCCTAGATGTTGTAAGACGCGGGCTGCAACCACTTGCGAATATTCGAAATGAATTGGGGTGTCTCTGGGGGAATATTGTCATGATTGTAAGTGCTAACGTCGTCAGCATCTATGAAGTCGACATCTTCGTCGCTGCCGGCCACAACCTCGACGTCCATTTGCATCTCTGTGTCCGTTTCCATCTCGCAGATGTAGGTGCGGTGACTGCATTGGTTTCTTAGTTTTAGATGAACTGGAAAGGAAGGCAGACAGTAGCGATTAACGTTGAGATGAGGTGGACTCTACGCAACCACCTCCCCCGCACTGTTGGGGGTCGACTTTGTTGCGCAGAATCCTACCGCACCCACCCGACACAATGCTGGGTATTTTCTTGGGTGACTCTATGTTGATCATGGGGACGAGGATTGTCAAGAAGATGTTTGTCTTGGTCATCTCGGAGAAAGCAAGGAAGCCAGAAACTGTGGGGGAGTTGAGTTGACCCAGGGCCTTCCTTGTCTCGTCGGTTGGGTCAAGACTACAGCTCACAATCGTGTGGTTACAGTATCTTCCCTTGGCTTCAAAAAGAGATGGTTATACTTAGATATTTCAATCGAATGCATCATGCCCCCTCTGCAAAATTTACATAAACCCCCCCCTCCCACGGCCGTAACCGTTCCGGGTTCTCAATCCCCAATCTCTCCACCTCCCTCAGTGTCGTAATAACAAGCCTCGCCTCCTCACCTTCTTTACACCCCAACGCCCCGGCCACAGTAATGCCCCTACTCGACAAATCCTGCTCCTCTGCCGAAAAGTTCAATACAACCAACGCCTTCCTCTCGCTCTCACCGGCCTCCTTGACATAAACAAATAACGCCTCATCCCCAGGCAACAAATGCCTAAACGCCCCATGAATAAATAACTCATCACACTCATTTCTCAGTTTCAGCACAGTCTTGTAAAACCCCAACACGGATTCCTTATCTTCCTTCTGCGTCTCAACATTCAGCCCATCCTCAAAAGCGCTATCATGCACCCTCATCCAAGGCAGCACGTCTTCGCCCGTAAACCCGGCATTAGCCGAGCCATCCCACTGAAACGGCAGACGCGAGTGATCCCTAGCGAGAATCCTCAGCCCATCCATAGTCTTGGCGATTCTGTCTTTGTCGCCTGACGCCACAGCCTCTTGGTAGAACCCAATGCTTTCACAGTCTTTATACTCCTCAATCCCCCACTCTTTCGGCATGTTCACCATCCCGATTTCCTGCCCTTGGTACAAAAACAGCGTTCCCGTCAGAGTGCCCTGCCATAAAGCAATGGTTTTAGCACTGCGCTCCCAGTTTTTGCGGGAGCTCGTGTCTCCAAAACGGGAAACAGCGCGCCCGTTGTCGTGATTCTCGCAAAACACCGTGTGCCAGGCGTCAGTCCCCTCAAGAAAGGTCTGCCAGGTCGCAACGTGCGCCTTGAGTTCACTGAGGGGGTACGGCTGATACAAGTACTTCCCGTGGAATGCGCCCCCTGTGCCGAGACGGATCATGCTGAACTCGAAAACCATGTCCAGCTCCCGGTTGGCGGCTGAGACGTAGGGGAGGACCTGCGATGGTAAAGGGGTATTTGACAGTTCCCCCACGGACAGCGCGTGGTTGTAAGGGGTCAAGACTTTTTCTTGCATTTCCCGAATGAACTCGTGGATTCGTGGGCCGTTGCACCACATTTCTGCTGCGGGCTGGTTAGGTTGACCGGGGAAGGTGATGGGGGCGTCGGGGAAGTCGGTGCGCTTGGAGTACTTGTTGACGGTATCGATCCGGAACCCGTCGACACCACGGTCGAGCCAGAACCGCATGGTTTCTTGGTAGATGGCCTCGCGACATGAAGGGTTCTCCCAGTTGAGGTCCGGCTGGAAGGAGCCATAGAGGTGGAGGTAGTACTCTTGGGTGTGGTCATCCCAGGTCCAAGTCGGGCCGGCGAAGTAGCTGCGCCAGTTGGTGGGCGGGATCCGGTTGCCGTCGGGGTCATATCTGGGGGGCTTCCAAATATACCAGTCGCGCTTCGGGTTGGTCTTGGATGACCGGGACTCCTTAAACCAGGGGTGCTCGTCCGAGGTGTGGTTGACAACGAGGTCGAGGATCAGCTTCATGTTCCGGTCATGGCAGGAAGCTATAAGCGTGTCCACGTCGTCGAGGGTCCCGTACCGGTTGTAGACGGCCTGGTAGTCGGAGATGTCGTAGCCCATGTCCTTTTGGGGGGACTCAAACATGGGCGAGAGCCAGACCACGTCGACACCCAGGTCGCGCAGGTAATCTAGCTCCGAGATGAGGCCCGGGATGTCGCCCCAGCCGTCTCCGTTGGAGTCTTTGAAGCTAGCGGGATACACTTGGTAAAAGACAGCGTCTTTCCAGTACGGTGTCTTACCCACCCACCCATTCTGGTTGTCATGCCGGAGTTGGTCAGCCATGATGGGATCGGTATGTCACTGCGTTAAGAGTGACTTCGGTTTGGTTTGAAGTGTTGGTTGAGCCAACATGAAATTTATGAGAAAAGTCAGTTCGATTCCGTGTGCCCGTAATAAGCGAAGTCACCATTTTCAGTATCCACGGTTGACAGGATCGGCCTTGGCTGCCGTTGCTGGCCGGGGTTGCCACGCCGCAATTGTCGCCCCGACTATCAGCTCTAGCGTATATGGAACGGCAAAAAGGGGTGTCATCAGGCCCGCCGCCGGTTCAAGTTTTTGCTAGCTGGGCCCCGCCTCTGCTTCCAAACACACAAGTTGTGACCATTCACGCGCCATTGTCCCACCGACGTCACCCCGCCGGGGGCACTCCGAGGGGACGGTATGTTGGCAGAAAGAGTGGGACCCGGGGATAACGTCGGTTGCAAGTGGTCGATGGCCTGTCACTGGAATCCTCGTCGAGATAATATGCTCCTGTGACTTCTTTGCCACAGAAAATCGGTGGAAACCATATGTTTTCCTACAATTACGTCTTAGCTCAGGAAAAACTAAAAGAAAATTGGCAATTCCATCATACACATCAGCAGTTCAGCCCTGAAAGAATTCTAGCGAGAGAAGGAGATGATGTCAGACCGTCAAGCAATTGCTGAGGAGATACTAGCAGTAGGGTCCTATTGGTTCTAGCGCCGTGTACGATGTAACGCCGGCACGATCATCGCTGGAATATCTTCACCTCCAGGCACACGCCTCCACATTCCCGCGACAACATGGTCCAACTAAGCAGTGCCCGTAAAAAGATAAGTATCACCACGTCTCCACCGGTTTGGGGCTGGAGCTGGACCCATCATCTAATAAACGCTTATCACCCTTCACCTCAATTCATCTTTATTTTTTCGGCATTCACACTCGACTGAACCGCCAAGGACATGGCTGAAAAAGACCCCCAAGTCCCCATGCGAGATTCCACCACGACAGCCGGCGATGATTTTCGCAAGGGCTCCACGGCCATCGAGGCCAAGCATGCCGCCGACAGCGAGCACACGATGAGCTTGATGAAGGCCCTGAAGCTCTACCCCAAGGCCATCGGCTGGTCGGTCTTGCTGTCGTCGACCCTGATCATGGAAGGCTACGATCTCGCGTTGCTGGGCAGCCTGTACGCCTCGCCCGCGTTTAACCAAAAATACGGCGAGCTTGTAGACCCAGCCACGGGCAAGTACGCCGTCTCGGCGGCTTGGCAGTCTGGCCTGTCGAACGGCGCCCGGGCGGGTGAGATCTTTGGTCTCATCTTTGCCGGTTGGGCATCCGATCGGTGGGGTTACCGGTTCACCACTCAGGCGTCGCTGGTGATGATGTGCGCTTTCATCTTTGTGCTTTTCTTCGCGCCCAATGTGAAGATTCTCGTTCTTGGGGAGGTGCTTTGCGGTTAGTCAACATTTCTGCAATGAGTAGCTACTTTGTGGTCGAGACAGGTTGAAACTAAACAACGACTCTGCAGGTATTCCTTGGGGAGCATTCCAGAGTGTGACGCCCGCGTACGCATCCGAGGTTGCGCCCATGGTGCTTCGGCCGTATCTCACCACCTTCATCAACATGTGCTGGGTCATCGGACAGTTCTTTGCCGCCGCAGTCAATAAGGGATCAGTCGGGCGGGACGACCAGTGGGCGTACCGGATCCCATTCGCTGTCCAGTGGGTTTGGCCCGTCCCCATCTTCATCGGCTTGCTGTTTGCCCCCGAGTCTCCCTGGTGGTACGTCCGCCACAACCGCAAGGAAGAAGCGAAACAGTCTCTCCTCCGTCTCACCTCGCGCAACCAGCCTGGCTTCAACGCGGACGAGACCCTCGCCATGATCGAGCATACCAACGAGCTGGAAAAGAACCTAAAGGAAGGCGTCCGGTTTCGTGACTGCTTCAAGGGCATCGATCTGAGGCGCACCGAAATTGTGGTCGGCATCTGGCTCGTGCAAACCCTCGGCGGCCAGAACCTGATGGGTTACTTTTCGTATTTTATGGTCCAGGCCGGCATGGATCCGCAGAACTCTTTTTCCTTGTCCATGGGCCAATACGCTCTCGGCATGGTCGGCACAGCTGGGTCCTGGTTCCTCATGTCCAGAGTTGGCCGTCGTCGGATCCACTTTAGCGGACTGTGTGCTCAGCTCGTTCTGCTCATTGTCGTGGGCGGCCTGGCTTTTGGAGATTCCGTGGCATCGGTGTGGGCCATCGGTGGTGTGCTCATCGCCTTCACCTTTGTGTACGACTTCGCCGTCGGCCCCGTCACGTACTCGCTTGTGTCGGAGCTCTCATCGACGCGTCTCAAGGCCAAGACGATTGTGCTCGCCCGCGCTGCCTACAACGCATCCAACATCTTTGTGAACGTCATGACGAACTACCAGCTCAGCTCATCGGCGTGGAACTGGGGCGCCAAAACGGCCTTTTTCTGGGCCGGCACCTGCCTGATTTCAGCCATCTGGGTCTTTTTCCGGCTGCCCGAGCCCAAGGACAGGACGTATGCCGAGTTGGATGTGCTTTTTGAGAAGAAGGTGCCTGCGAGGAAGTTTGCCAAGACGAAGGTGGATCCATTTGATTTGAAGCGCAATGTTGGCAGCGATGGGGCACAAATGTCGATCGAGGAGTCAGATAAGAGTTACTAATTGTGGAAGTATGCCATAGTTGTAGGACAGGTATGCGAGAAAGGTCTGTAGGTTGCACAATTATATTTCATTTTTGAGGGTGAATTTCTTGGATTCTCCCGGCAACAACGTCAAACTTCAAGTTGCACCTACTATGGTATAATGGGTAATAAAAATATCCCTGCCAAGTACACACGCTAACCGATGGCACGGTATCCGCACTTTCTACAATAAATATACCAAG
>MU866524.1:0-19648 GCA_033296915.1 Triangularia setosa | reverse complement strand
GTTGTGCACTGTTTAGCTGCACCGATCCATTATCTAGAAGTTCGCCTTCAACCGGTATCCCTTTCAGAGGTTCTGGACAGGGGATCGTCACAACTTGGCACTAATATTGTGACAGGGGCTGGAGTTCAGGACTTGGAACAACATAGGTTCAATTCGTTTTAATACAAGGTGGCCAACAAAGCAAAGCAAAGCAAATCTGGTCATATATTTGGACTTGCTTTGCTTAAAATAGCCTCGATTTATTTACCAGAAACCGAGATTTGATTTGCTTTGTTATGCCAAGAAAAGTGGGGTGGTGATGGCCTCAATTGTCACAGCTCGCTGAACCCCGAATATTGCCACCACGCCAGAACGATCCAGAACACTACATACGCGACCTCTCCGGCCATTACCGGTTATCCGCGACGCCAGTTGTGATGTATTGCCAGTGTCTTCATGTATATAAGCAGTGCTTCAACGCTACAGATAGTTGGAGGAAGACAGACAATTTTTTCTATTCAGTAGCCTTCCTACTGGTCAATTCCATGCCCTGTGGCCCTGCCTGGATCTCGCGCGTGCAACATGTTATTCAACAAATATTTGCCATGCTTCCCGGAACAAATTGATCCGAGCCATTCTTGGTGACGACATTCACAGCCCCCCCCCCCCTCAAAAGCCCCCGATGCCCATTCCAATCTTGACGACTGTTAGCTGTTCACAACCTCCTCGGTCTGAGACCTATTCCAGTTCTCCAGGCTCTCCGTCATGTTGATGAGGTCGTCGCTAAGCTGGTTCCGTTGGTGGGAAACAGTGTGTTTAGCCCTGGAGAATACCCTCTCTTCTTCTAAGTATTGCTCTACCCACTTCGTTTTGAAGCCAGGGTGTAGGATCAGGGGCGACCAATAGACCGGGCTGTCCTCCACCAAAGAGATGTAGGTTTGAAGCTTGTCGATAGCCCATTCCAGGCTCTTCAAAATATACCGAGTACTGCCTTCGCCTAACTGAAAAGAGACTCGACGACGGCGTTCTTCTTCCTCCTCAGGGTCTGGTACGGCACCAGCATCTTGGGAGGACTCCCGTCAGACAGAAAGGGATTCTGGTCAACCAAGCTGAATGCAGCTCAGGGGAGCTGAACTGACGTAACCAGTTCAGCTGGACATGGTACCATTTACCACCAACATTATCACCATGTATGGATATAATGGAGGTTCTCTGGCTTTGAAAAAATTGGAGCACGGAGAAGGACAAGAAATACAATCACGCAGTGGTAACCCCCATCATATTCACCTTCAGAGTGCATCGTACTTCTGGCAGTACTTGAGGGAGCTATTGAGAGGTCGCTTGAGGTAACGGAAATAGCAGAGGAAGAAAAACAGGGAAGTCGCTATAATTGAAAGAATGGTTTAGAATGCCCGGAAACGCAATAAAAACAGAAAAGGCTAGGCAAACGGAAAAAGGTCCAGAAAGCGCAAAAAAGTAGGAAAAAAGTAGGAAAAATGAAGACCAGTCAAAACGAAGGAGCCAGCCGCTCAGCCAAGGCCAGGAAATAGGGGAAGGCCAACATACTACATCAAAGGAGGCCTAGATCTTCGGAAAGCGGGCTTTAATTTCGGGTTCTGGGACCATGGTCGGTCCAAATTGCCCATGGTTTGGGAAGTCTTCGGTCCTCCCAAAACACCAAGAACACCTGTATCATGGCCAAAATTCGGCCTCAATTATTTGTAACAGGCAAATCCAGGCAAAGCAAATCACAGGGCGAATTTGCTTTATATTTACCTTCTTTTTCTTTTATTTGCTTTGCTTTGCTTTGCCAGTTATTTGATTTGTTGGCCACCTTGGTTTAATAATCTTCAGTGGCCTCAAGATCCTTGATGAGAAATCTTTTCGTCCCACTACTCTACTCTTCTGCTCATATATTTATCTCTCTCAAAGCGGTCCGTGCTTGTGATAACCTTGGGCATCTTCCAAGTCCGGCACTTCTCTCTGATTATACACGAGTCAATAATGCCTCTGCTGCTGCCACTGGTAACCCGTCGTTCGTTTCGCTTTCCAACAACTAGCTCAGAGCTTTCAGATCACTGTGTTGTTGGTTGTGCTCCAGGCCAGGGTGGTTGACGTGTGACAATTATACCATCAATTATATCACTCAAGCGTCCAATTCATGTACTTTTACTTCTGGGCCATGGAACTCTTGGTTGGTGCCTGCTTAAGGGTAGATAGGTACTAACGTCACGAACAAAAGGATAGAGACTGCTATATAGAACACAGACCTCAAATAATAGCTGATAGGCAGTCTCTGTTCTTTTGTTTTCTTCACGACGTGGCACTTAACAAATCCCCTTAAATTCAAACACATCACCTGCTCCAGCACCCTCACTACCGAAATTAATAATGACTTCTCCCTCACCGACAATATCGCCAGTCGAGATGCTAACTGCTCAGGCACGCCCAAGTTCTCATTGTTACCAAACACCACCCCCCCAAGACTTTCCCAGGCTTCATGTACGTTTCAACAGGAGGCAGCCTCACCCTGATTTTCTGCTGCTCCACGGCTGGAACAGGTATCGCGATTGACCTAGATGGTAATGGGAGTGCTGAAATCAACGCGAATGACACAACGCTTGGGACAACCGACTTGTCAACAGGAATCCCGCCCAGCGTCCGGATCAATTACACTCCCATCAACGGCACCCCCTCGTTGCAGTGTAATTGCACTCTACGTAAGCAAAAGGCACATTGAATTGATCCATCGAAGGCTCACATGGGAGTGGATGCAACATGTTGCAGTTGAATGTCACGTGGAGGTAGGGTCCCACACGAATTAATCCCCACTTTTATCTCCACATCCCCAGCAAAAAAGGCCAAACCCCACACAAATTTCCTACCCTGGTCATCATTAGTCATCTTCTGCTATGGGTTCCTGTCTTCCATGACAGTATTGGGCCAAGATCAACAACTACGCCGGCGTCATACCCACTGCGAAGGATCTGACTAAGAGCTATTGTGTTTGCCTGTAGCCGGTTGCGGAGAGTAGTAACCATATGGCCAGTAACGCTGAACAAACGCTCAACTTCTGCGCTCATGGGAAGTACTGTGTGCAGATCCAACGCCATACGTGCAAGTCATGGGTAAGTGTTCCTTCTTTTATGCCAGTAGGCACGGGGATCCTCTTCATACCGGACAAAGTTGCTCAAAGGCATCAAACTCTGCACCAAAGAGCAGAGCTATTACTACTAGGTTGATAATATGGCCAAAGCAGCGAACTCTCCTTTCTTCCCACCGAAAGCCAAGTTTCTCGTCAATGATTTTCAACGCAGCGTCGTTATTTGTAGCGTTATCGACAGTGAAGTAGCCAATCTTCTCTTCGATACCATAGTCTTTTGATGACGCCAATGATAACCTCAGCAGTGTTGTCACCAGTATGCCGGTCACTTATTTCTGGCAAACCAAGTACAATCTTGTGAGGCGTACTCTTCTCGTCTCGAAAGACTGCGCTCACACCATAGAGAGAGAGACGGTTGCGTGAAGTCCATTCATCGAAGACTAAATGAATCAGCCCAGGGCTCTCCTGATGCGTCGTGACCACTGTAACCTTATGCCGCTCAAACTCTCCCATTGCAAGAGCGCGAAACGTCTTCTCGGAGAGGTTAGCTTGTTGAATGTCAACAGAGGGGTTGAGGTAGGAGAAGACGTAGCGAAGATAAGGGTGTCACGGCTTGTGCCAGTGAGCGCCTTTGGCGGTGCGTCCCTGTGCATGGGAGCTTCTAAGATTTTGAGGGTGAGCCTTGGATAGGAATCCGATTGTACAAGTCCGAAGTGGCTTGCCAGCCAGCCCAATGGTGCTATATGCTTCATATCGTTTGGTTAAAAGTAGCTCTCTGTGGTCTCGATAAACGGTAGGGCTTCGATATCGTTCAAGCCATCGAAAAACTTGCGAAATTGCGATCTGAAGGGCATAAATGGAAGTGTTGCGCATACGCAATCCAGGCTGAGATCTTGCAGATGCACCTCGTTGCAAGGCGAAGAGTTGTTGGTAGGAATGGCTACCCCAATGATTGAATTGTCTGTCTGTTTTCCTTTAAGGCCAGAGAACCTCCATTATATCTGTACATGTTGGTGGCAAATGGTACCATGTCCAGCTGAACTGGCTACGCTAGTTCAGCTCCCCTAAGCTCTATTCAGTTTGGTTGACCCAAACCCCTCACTTCAGCTTGACAGGAAGAATAGCCTCGCTTAAGGGCACGATAATGCCATTTGTACAGAGGATAAGCATCTCTTGGACTAGCTTCGTTGATTTGGTGTCTCTTTCCCACCAACCCTGGTGCTTTTGTTCGGAAAGCCTTGATGCAGGCGCTTCACAAGCCACTTTGGTTTTGTTTTGGCAACAAGAAGTGCTTCGGCGGTTAGGGCCCCATTAGCATACTGTCGATCAACAACTGGAGTTCACAGCTGACGTCCACCACTTTGGAAAGGTAGTCCAGCCATGTCATGGTAAGTTCGGAGTTGTTGGGTGAAGATGAATCGGAGATATAGGTGGTTTGTAGGAACGAAACGACTTTTTTCAATGTCCACATAGCCTTCTTCGTTTTGCAGAGAAGATAGGCCTTGATGCTTGAACTAGACAGTTGACGTTTGTATCGAGTGATGTACCCTCTTCTGGCTCTGATTCTTGAAATTTACTGTGAGAAAAGTTAGGCGCCTCTCTGTTCTAAAAGGAATATCGCTCTTCCTCCACTCTCATCTCCTTGAATCAACCACTTGACGAAGAAAAGTACATCGTCTCTTTGCTAGAAAATTTTGGACAGTCCCTGTGGTCAAAGACGACAAGGTTTGGCCGATCCTTTGACTCGTTCCCGTGTTGATGCGTGAGGTACAGAAACCACAGCTGATTTTTGGACGTGGCGATGTCGAACTCAACTTATTATGGATCTGACATGAACTGAGAATGCTTCTCCATGATCAACGTCCGAATCATGAGCGGATCTGTCGTCACCGCAACCAGAGCCCCATAGAGGCTACGACACTGGACATTGGCGGGGGATACAGGGTCCAGAATTGTGATTGGGAGGTCCAGAGGGATAGGGAGACCATCTATGTTGGGGAAATAGATTTTCCCCTTGTTCGAAATTGCTTCCCTGGTCTCAAACTTGCCTGAGGTGAGTGGTAATAGAGGTAAAGTGTCCAGCGGCTTCGCCGTTTGTAGGGCTTGCCAGCTGTGGATCCTGTTCCTAAAGACACCCAATTTCCAGCGAGCCGCCCGGGAATGCCACCCTTCGTTTCATGTCATGAAGGATCGGTGATGCTAAATGTGGCTGTTTGCCAATGCTTGCAACCAGTTGACAAATAGCAGGAGTGTACAAGTGTTCCAAAAACAATAAACCACAACGTCAATGAGTAACTGTTGGATTCGATGCTCGAGATCCTAATTCCCTGTGGAACCGAGAGGGCCTAGTTATCCAAGTGGATGAGAAACTGCAAGAGAAAGTGTGTAAGTACGTACAAGGCTAGTCCTGTTAGATCCAATGCTTGCAGACTTTCTTGCATCGACGCCAGATCAAAGGACTTCGAGTAAGCGGAATAGAACCTTTCGTAATGAGCACGGTCTCAATCCTTCTTTGTCACAGCCTGTTCACACTTGACTTCAATTCCAGGTGGTGTGGCTGTGATTACAACCCCCCGCAACACAAATGAGCATACAGTTGTATCAAGATGCCGCAACAGTTTGTATATTCCAGGAACGCCCCAGTAGGCCACGTCAGGGAGCATATTGACTCTTGCTTGTTGTGTTGAGCAATAACATGAGCTGATTCTATCCATTTGTAGCCCACTTGACAGAGTCAGGGGTGATATGTTCACGGCGCCCCTTCTCAAGACATCACCTACGTTTCTATCCAGCCCTACATGCCAGTCTAGATCATTACATTGACACGGGTTCTGGTGATTGATCCGCAATAATGGTACTCCGTTGCGCACTTCTATCTGATATTGGAGACTGTTCGAATTTTCAGGATTATGCGAGTCGATCAGATAGGTCCCCGATCCCAGCAGCTGCATGATGGCAACAGGGGGAGGCTTATTCATCGAAATTGCTTTCCTAGGAACCGCAATGAAGCCTAGTTAGTGTGGTTTCGGTGGAATAAGTAGCCAATAGAATTCACTCTTAGTTATTGAGCCTGTAGATCTTGAACATTCCGTCGGAGTCCTGGGCACCAGCAACCCCTGCGCCCACCATTGAAATGCACAGCGCTTGGAAATCCCTTGAACATCAATGCCGGACGAGGCAAGGTTGCTCTAGGTCAACCGCGAAACTAAGCAAACAGCAATTCCGTGGGCAGACGGCTCTAAGCGATGTGATGATTTCCATTGATGGCGGAAAGGCCGTTCATGGCCAACATGTCACCCAGCGACCAGTTCAACTGGAACTTAAATATGCAGCAAGCCCGCACCTTTTCTCGTTCAGACACTCCTCATCCCTCACACCCAGATCATCTCCTTCCTCCTGCGCTTCACAACCCTACACTTTCACAATTCCAAGATGAAGCTTTCCATCACCCTCGCCATCACTGCCCTTGCGCAGAGCTGTGTCGCTGACTTCTGGGTTTACGAAGCCGGCGGCTTCGGCGACATCGTTCCCGTCACCTACTTCTGCTTCTATCACAACCCTCCTAGCTGCGGCGACCTGGGCAAGCACGGCAGCAAATGCTATCTACCATACGACAACGTCAGCAAGCGCAAGGGCATTTCTTGTGATGGAAACGGTTGCGAGGGTGGAAACCCGAATGAGATTACGCGTTTCGAGATGAATGTGGACTGGGGACACTATAGTAGGTGGCGGTTTGCTTTCCGACCAACATGTGTATATTTGCTAACATAGACTTGTGCAGCTATCTACAAGGACCGAGGTAATAAGATGTATGACACGTCAGACCGCGTTGTGGGCCAGTGCCGTCCTGATAGGTCCAAGAGTTGGTGGTGCCTTGGCAAGGGGCTTCCGGATGCCGTCAGTGTCTTCCATTGCACTACGTCTGTTGACAAGTTTTGAGGGGAAAGAGGGAATACGAATGGAGTGATCTTGGGGGGCTGGGCTGGGGATGTTGTTTTACTAGAACTTTTGGACGGACTGGATAGATACCTGGTGACCACGGATAGTGGGCACCGTCATGTCGAGATCTCTACAAAATGAACCAAAGTTAATTATCGTGTTAATTATTTCAATGACCCAACTGCAAATTCTTTAGTGGGAACAAAGAACGTGCATAGTTGCAGGAACATGGCTGTTACGCCTTTCATCCATCCTCATGGTGTCACCAGTCCAGGGAGGCCTCGTCCATGGAGTTGCCAAAGTAATACGCGCGCCTTCTTATCGAAACAGAAAGTCATTCACTCTTTGCAGAATCTGCCTACCGGAACCCTTGCAGTCGTAGTTCAGGATGAAATCCGAAAACCGGGTGCCCGCTGTCTTATGAAACGTCAAGAATGATGCACCCAAACTAGGAAACACGCTACCGGTTTTGTGCAAAGGAACATGTGCTTTACCACTAGATCCATCCAATAAACGCTAATTACTGTGATTTATCTCCATACAGATCGCCAATGACGGTGGCGACTACAGCATTGTCAGCCGCTAGAAACGATCCTTCTATTCTGTTGGTTCTGTCGAGATTTTTAAGACCAACAGACGTTGATCGATTTACACACAAGATCCAAAAAAGAAAGTTGTTGAAATACAGCACTTATTTGTGGATTTTACAGTATGTTCTTTCTCGTGGCTCACAGCACTCAAAGGCTTCAAGCCACAACGCCCATAACGTCCACAGCGGTCACAAGGAGCTACAAAGTTCTCATACAAGCCACTGTGGCCAACTGATCCGATGGAAGTTGTGGGGATTGATAAGGAGGAAAACGAGGTCTTGGATGCCTATAAAAGGCTCCCCTCGCAGTGTATTTGGAATGTTCATTTCTTTCCTTTCTTAAGTTCAAGTCAAAGTCAAACAGTCAAAGTCAATATATTGGTTTACCACATTTTCTTCCAGGGCATACAACTGGCCTGTCGGCGACATATCTCAACAAAAGTCATTATGGCCAATATGTTGGATGGATGCTGTTCAGCTTCGGATTTATAGTATGGATTTATGATCGACAACGCTAGTTGGTTGGGTGGTCAACAGCAATGATTCCAAGTTAGAGGCATGAGTGTCAGAAAGAAAAGGATTTTACTAGCAAGGAGTTCATCCTTCAGTTGGCGGTGGCCATGGTCTGTCGGCCGCGGCCATGGTCTGGTGGCGGTGGCCATGACCTATTGACCATGTGGCAAAATGAATCCTGCAGAAAGGTCTATAAAAGAGAGCAGGAACAGAGAGAAGAACAAGCAATACAATCACACAGTTGCGATCCCCATAATATGGACCCTCATAGAGTGCATCGTGTTATCTAATAATGAGAGGCACAGTCCTGTCAGATTCATGTGTAGCTGGTGGTGGTGGTGGCCCTATTGCGGGGAAATATCTTGATGGGAAATTGAGGTCTTTTGCAACTGAGAACTCACTAATGATTACTGTAAACTGTCCGCCGGTAAATGAGAACAGCCGCAACTGGCCGAGAGGTGGTTGGAGGAGTATCCATCATCAGTTGGGTCATGCCGTAACACATCTTGATGTAGATATTTGGAAGATTGAGATCTGCGGGCAAGTCGTGACTCGAGTCTTGTGTCGTTTGTACTGTACCTATCCCTTGTCAACTTGTGAACCCTTTGCCTGAGGATTGCCTTCACCTTCACCTCTTTGAGAGTATGCTAGGACTTTATGGAACGCGCTTCGGAATCCTATTAGAAACTTTCCACAGTTGAGATTTTGGTAAAAGGAAGGAACTAAGGGCTGATCATCACTGCCTTTGGTGGTCAGAAGGGAAACTGAGCGTACACAAGAATAGCCCTGCCGACAACAACCTGGCTGAACAACTACCGTGACAGTCCTTGTAGAACTGGGGAAAAGGCGGCGTAGGCATAGACGTCTACCAGCCTACGAGTTGATAACTGAAGGATTTGCCATCTCATGGAGTCATGGCCAAATAGGGCAGAGCTTGCGAGACACCACCAGGATCTGTCTCTGGAAGCGCAGGGTTTAGGAGGTCCAAGCCAGGACATACCAACTCTGGTTGCAAGAGAGAAATTTATCCCATATCTTGGTCTGGAAAACATAGACTGAAATTATCTATAAAGAGACTATCCCAATCTCTCTTTCCATCTCCTACCTTGGCCATCGTCAAGCCTTACACCTCTATCTACACTTTACAATTACACCAATCCCCTAAAAGCTTTCGGTCCTCAGACTATCTTCCAAGTCAGACAAGCTTCTCCTCTCTAGACTGCCACTTTCATATTTCTTTCTTACACACTGCTAACCTCGACCGTAGCCCTCAAAATGATGTTGAGCCCTACCACCACTTTCACCGCACTTCTCGGCGCCGCTGCCTTGCTCGCTGGTCCGGTCATTGCCGCACCCGTCGAGGAGGTCTCGGATTTTCTCGCAAAGAGAGTCTGGCTAAGCAACATCGACGTCCAGGCGGCCTGCAAAGAGCAGTACACCAACGAATAAGTCGCCATCGACGTCGGCAACAGCTGCGGTGCTTGGTAGTGTGTCCTCAACAACAACAGATACAGCGTCAACATGAATAACTACTGCGTTCGTCGCCACGAAGGAGAAGCCTATGCCTCATGCGGCAGCAGTACCAAGTGGTACTAGCAGTGCCACGACCGCTCCTAAGTGCTTGGACTCGTTACATGGTGGTTGTTGGCTTTAGCTATGGGCAGAGCCGGGGTTAACAGCTGGGAGGTTTTCCTACTTCAGTTCTGATGTCTTTTCGCTTGTTTACCTAGGAAGTTGTCCACTTCCTATTGTTGCTTTAGGGGCGGAGGATCTGCTACCTCGCTCTTTAAGTATACGAATTAAACTGTTTGTCGACACCAGCAGCGTATTGCTCACGCTCAAGACGAGTCGTCATGTTTGGCGTCCCCTTCCTGCAAACTATTCCCTTGCCCAAACCGGGTGATCAACTTTGAGATTTTACGTTCTGATATCGACACAATCTATTCTTATGATTCTGTCCACAACGGTGTTGTAAGCCCCTGAATCAGGATAGGGGCGAGTCCTCCATCGCCCTAGCCGCGAGACTGGCTCTGACATCATGCCCGGCCTAAGACAGGGGTTTCGCGTCAACATTGATTTCGGATGCGTCTCATTAGAGGTCTTTTTTGGCGTGAACCGTGATCATCTGCCCAAGAATTGCTTTTTTGGTGGAACAACCACAGCCAAGAAAAAATCGTGTTCCTCTACCAATGCCTAACCTGCATCAACTGTATCGGCCGAACCCGAAACAGTGGAAATCCCCGTTGCTCACCACGGCACAGGAATGCGTTGTGACTACCACTGCGAAGTCCAAGCCCGCGCCCAAGAAGAAGGCCGCCCGAATCAGTGGACTATCCCCTCCTACTCGGCCAACACTGCTGCTGAGTACAAGACATTTCTCACGGATGAAAAGCAGGACCCGTTTGTCTTCGCGTTGATGTGAGAGGCCCCGTTTTCCAACGGTGACAGCGGTGATGAGGAGGAGGAGGAGGAGGCCAACAAGAACAACAAAAATGACGACGATGCAGCCAAACCCAAGTGTGATGACGACAAGAAGTGCTACTGCACTCAGCTCTATAATTCCCATCCGGAGTACCCTTACGTCATGATGAGAGTGGCTAAGTCCATGTTTGTTGACTTGCGGTCCCACTGCGAGGTAGATCAGAAATCCGGACAACTTCTGGATGTATACGTTTAACAATCACTTCGGGGTACGGTGCGTTGGAGGTCTTCTAGAATTTATCCTAGATTTCGAGGAAGCCGATGGCTGGCAGGAGAAGTGGGCAGTATGCGAAGCCCTTGGCTGCTTCTTGAAGGATGATTCATATTATATGCTTGCTAGCCGGTGTGTTCCTCGCGTCGCCAAAGGCTTATGGCAATCCACAGCTGACAATAACGATAGCATCGACGATGGTGACGGAGCTGATGCCACTTGGCGTCTCATGGGCCGAATGTTTTTGTCAATGCTCACCCAGTTTGAGCAAGACGGCCTTCTCACCAAGGACGGCCCAGTGAAGAATCTGGGCTTCATCATGGCAGTCTGGATGTCTATCCCCTCTAATACGCGCGCTTACAGTCTCCTGGTGGACTCAATGCTAGAACCCCTTGGCTCCATGAAAGACAAGAACATGAAGAGGTCATGGCCTCACTCCTTTGACAGACAGATACTGACCCATGCCCGAAAGCATGTCATCACTTTGAAGGGGCTACACAACCTTGACGAACTTATTAAGGGGATTGAGTGTGAAGGCGAAGCTGACTTGCCCAAACCCAAAGACAACACAGAAAAGGCCATTTTCTTCCATTACAAAAGGAAATTGACAAGATACAAGCAGAGATACAAAGGCGTTCCCCACTTTATGAGCATCCACGTGCGAAAGAAGAAAACAACACTCAAGTCGCTTCTGGGTAGCGATAACCTGGATCTCACTGCCTGGACATCTGCCGAGAGAAAGACGGCCGCCTAAAAAGGAAAAGACTCGCTGAGTAAGAAGGAATTGGATATGATGAAGGAGGGATGCGTTATGGCTTAGGGCTGGAAAGCGGCTTTTGGTGAGATCAGTCTTGGACTTCGCATCGCGTATTATTAGCTTGTAAATGCTGTCATGTTTAGTGCAAACTACTGGGAATTATCAAATAGATAACCCATTACTACTGACGTCTACGCTGCCGGTTGTGGTTTCCGTCCATAGACACATCTCATGAGACAATATGCGTGCACGTTGGGGTCGCGCAGTTGTCTCCTTAAGTGAGCAACATATACCCCAACCTCTTCCTTTGACCAGCCCATCACTTGGGACCACACAAACAAGATCCACCCTGTTCGTCAATCTGTCAGCATCTTCCTCCAAGAGCAATAAAAAATCAAAAGACTCACCCTCAATATCCTGCAAAATCCCCGCCAGCGCAAACTCCCCAATCTCCTTCAGCTTCGGATCCTTCGCCCAACCCCCAATCGGACACTTGAACTCCCACTCCGTCACCTCCTCAAACTCGGCCTCCCTAAATGCCGCTTGCACTAGCCCCTCCCCCACCACATCAAACGGCCTCCCAAACTTTTTCCCGGCCTCCACAAACACTTTCCCCCACTGATCCATCGGTGACCCCTCCAGCAGCGTCCCGTCATCACTCCTGAAAACACAGCTCGCCTCGTAACTCTCAACCCACCCGCCAGGTTTGGTGCAGTTGAACGCCTGAGCAATAAATGAGTTCCAGTCAGGGATAGATCCAAACAAGTAGCGAACGTGGATGTAGTCAAAGTGATTCGGGGGAAAAGTCCAGGGCACAAGGGTGGCGTCGTCCATTTCAAACTTAAGGTTGGGAGGGACCCAGGTGGGTTGGTTGGGGGAGATGTCAGTGCCGAGGACTTGGCAGTTGGGGAATTCATCTGCGAAGTCGAGGGCCCAGATTCCTGAGCCGGTTCCCACGTCGAGGGCTCGCTTTTTCACATTTGGTCAGCGTTTTCACGACAAAAGGTGATGAGGAGGGGGGCCCTAACGGAGATGTTCTCATTCAGCGGCGCTTTGTACAATTTGCCGTCTTGCACAAGGGTGAGCATATGGTGAATGATGTCGTTCGCCTCGGTGGCTTGGTCGTCGTTGGGGGTCCAGTACTGCGCGTCGGTGATGCGGTCAGAGTGGAAGGTTCGGCCGTGGACCGTGCGGTAGGCCATGATGCTCGAGGTGAGGGAGGCGGTAGAGCTGGCGACGTCGCCGTCGTCACCGAGGCTGGAGTCGGCGTCATCGTCTGGGTGGATCGGCTGGTCGGTCCAGTGGGAGGCTGGGAGGATGCCTTCAATGGTGGTGGTGCCGGCGGGAGGGGACCCGGTGGTTGGAGAGGGGGATTTCTTGCCGGGCGATGATTTGGCTTCGGGGGAGAGGGACTTTGGGCCAGGGTTTTTGCCGGCTTCGGGGGATGGGGATTTCTTTTCTGATGGTGAATCCATGGCTCTTGAATGAAATTATATGGGGGTGGGTGCTTGGGCGGATGAAATTGAGCGTTGAACTGGAGGCTGAGTTTTGGTTGTGACTGGTGATCGTGGAGTTGAAATGGCGCAGCTGCTGAAACCGGTGACCAGTGTTGCTGCTTGTGCTAACGTTGTGGCGGACGCGGGGTAAGGTCAACTGAGTAAGATGAAGATGGGGTATATACCCCCTCGCTCCCTGGTCTGTTGGCTGATCAACTCTTGTATTCCCCATGCAGGATCACAGAGGTAATTTATTGATAGCATAGGGGGTTTGATTGGTAACGGTTGGCTACAAAATTGGAGCTTATGCCCATACCTGCACTCCTGATGGGACAGCAACAGGGATCAATAGGTTGAGAAGGTTGTGCCGACAATGCGGTCTGGAGTGCAGTTAACATCATGCAGGTTGTCGGGTGATGGGGGCCGGGACTGCAAAGGTTGCATTTCCGCCTTAGAATTTCTTTCTGCCGTGGGTAACCACCCAGTATTGAACGTGGAAGTTGCCGAGCTGTGGTGGGAAGTTCCCGTCAGTGCATTATGCAGGCTGGGTCACTGAAAGCTGTGCATTGTTCACTTGGCTGGGCCCAGTCCAGATTAGGTATCATCGGGATGCCTGAATAAAAACAAGGTGGTGAAGGTTCCATTAAAGGAGCGTATAAGAACAGAAGCTACCAAAGGGCAGAGAACTATGTAAAGTGGGCAATGGAAATCATATTCTCCTCTCTCATGTTTAACCACATGCTCTAGAAAATAGAAAAAAACAAACATGCAATGCCTAAATGCAAACACTGTGATCCGGAAATGCAAAACTCAAATATCATCGACCAAGCGCATCAGACCTAGAAGCCACCCAAAGGGTTGGGGTTAGGGATCCTCCATCCACCCTGAATATTAGCCTGCACACCACCAGGCTCTTGCACCTTGGTCGCAAGCTCCCTGTGAGCCCTCAGTGAAAACTCCTGGCAGTCAAAGTTCTGGTTGACAACTCCAGTCATGCCCGACTGGCAGTGGGCGCCATTGTTCTGGGCGCAGTAGAACCAGATCGGGCGGGTGTCCTTGACTTCGATCTGGAACACCTCGTCACTCTGACCCTGGCGGATGGGGAAGAAGCCGCCAAAGAAAGAGTCGGCATCCTTGGGCTGGCATGGCTTGCCAAAGGAGGACTCGACGACGGAGTGGTTCAGGGGGTTGAAGTGGAACTCGACAATAGAGCCAACCTCGGCCACGATGTTATCGGGACCAAAGATCAGACGGCCACCACGGCCGGCAACGACGGTGTGGGTCGTGCGGGGAGAGGAGGAGGTCTTTGTGGGGTTGTAGGTGTTGTCTGTGGGAGCGGCAGCGACAAAGCCGAGAGCGGCAGCGAAGGTGATGAAGAGACTTGAGGAGTGCATGTTGGCGGTAGAAGTGGGAGTTCAAATTGTTGTTCGAAGAGAAGTGACTCGGGAAGAGGTGATTGGTATGACTAAGATGCGATTGATGGAGTTGCTGATGTTAATGAGCAAAAAGATCAGCCAAGACGGAAGAGCCATGGAATTATATACACAAGCCATTCCCCTTGTATGTACACCCTTGATAGCAAATACCGTGGCTATGAGAGGTCTGAGATGAATCGCGAAATGGCACTGCGCGGAGGTGAGAGCATACGGCGGCCGCAGTGGGCATTTCTCATAATGTGTTGCTTCGGCATCTCACCTGTGTCCTCCGCAGCTCATGCGCAAGGCTTTGGCCGGCGGTGCAGCATTCATACTTCATCATTATCCACTCACTGCACCTTGCTTGTCATCCCAACGGTCCGTGAAACCAGAGTATCGGGGTTTGTTAGATCCGGGGTAAGCAGCCACCAGATTCCAGCATCTTTTCAGAAATAGAAGCAGGCATTGTTCGGGGCTGTGCAAACTTTCTTTCTTGGGAAAACCAAATTGTAGGGAAGATGACAGGGCTCCATTTTCCTCCTCATTCTGGCTGGACCTGGATATATTTCTCTGGAAATCGGAATTCAGTGCTCGCTTTTGATCTCACAGCTCATTGGCCTGTCTCCTGTGGGCTGTTATGACCTCTGGCACTGCCAACTGGCGCAGGCCTTGAAGTTGACAGACAACCAGTGAAGATGCTTGATACTGAGCTCGAAGCGGCCGACAAAAAGTTGCTTCGTGAACTCTGAGTGGTGCAGCACATCGCGGCCGATTTCAAGAGCCAAAATAATATAATCCTTCACATTATTGAGAATGAGCACTGTGAGAGAGACGTGTAAGTGCTGTCACTCGCACAGGTTGTAACTCGGGACAAAAACGTTGTAGTAGGCGGTGCACTACGTTTAGCGTTTTGTGGGAGAAAACCCCCCAGCAAAGCAGGTTTAGTATATGTTTAAGGGCAGAGCTCGTGTAGCATCACATCGCAAACCCCTAATCTCCTGAGATATCCATCAATGACCAGACAGCCTCCCAGTCCCCTCTCGTGTTGACATTTCTCAGCTGGATCGCATCTGCCCCCGAAAGTTCAATCTGTTGCCCTCCGATTTCCCAAATGATGGAAGACGGTCCAGGCAGCATGCCTTTACTCGCGCATTCCACCACCTTGCCGAGTGCTTCGGGGCTCCATATGGCCACCAGTGGCTCGCAAAACCCCTCCGCATTACGGAAGCATGTCACAGGTGGTTGGTAAACCCGCCGCAGTACCCGCAAAAGACCGCAGCTGAGGAGCGGGCAGTCGACTGCTACCACAAGCCAGGTGGCCGAGAGCAAGCCTTGAGCTGGGCCGCCGGATTCGTGCGTATTATTGTTCTGCAAGTCGTCCAAAATTAGGACCGGAGGTTCGGGAGAAGTGTTTGTGACTGCTTCACGGAGGAAGTCATCAAGCTGTGAGCTTTTGGTTAGAGAGATGTAGATGGTTGGTGCTTCGGGACAGACTCGGCGGAGGAGGTTGATTTGATGTGGATATAGCGGCGTCCCGTTTGGCAGCTCAAGAAGGTGCTTGGGCGATCCCATCCTCACGGACTTCCCCTCTGCCAAGATCAGTGGGCGGGCGTTAAGGGCCATGGCGTCTTTTTGGTGAGCGCTGTGCAGGTGGTGGGTTGAGGCGAGAGATGTCCTTTTATCGTGTTTTGACGTAGGGTCAGCTGTAGTCCGCAGCGACAGCCATTGCCCAATCAAAGTTAGCTACTGCTTGTCCCAGTATCAGGAAAACACCTGCTCATGACGTCTTCCAAATAAATTGGACACTCCACTCGCACTTGTCACCTTAATCCCGGGTATTAGTGCAGAGGCTCTTGCTGGTCATGACAGTAAGCACCAACTCACAAATGCAATGGAGACAATAACCACTACTTCACACCATGCCCTCACCCGCCCACACCCTCGTGACACCATCTCCCGCCCAAAAGGCCATCCAAAACTTCACCTCCCAATGGTTCCTCGTCCCTCAAGGCACTGGCATCACAGCCGTAATCATCCACCAACTCGACTACCAATTCCCCGGCCTCGACATAATCTCCTTCATCTTCTTTCTCCTCACAATTCTCTTCCTTCTCACAACGACAGCCCTCTACCTAACCCGCTGTGACAAGGGCTCGTGTTCAGGGCTTGGAACAGCATAGGTTCAATTTCATTTTAATAATTTTCAGTGGCCTCAAGATCCTTGATGAGGAATCCTTTCGTCCCACTGCTCTGCTCTTCTGCTCATGTATTTATCTCTCTCAAAGAGGTCCGTACTTGTGATAACCTTAGCCATCTTTTAAGTCTGGCACTTCCCTCTGATTATACACGAGTCAATAATGCCTCTGCTGCTGCCGCCGGTAACCCGTCGCTCGTTTCACTTTTCAACATCTGGCTCAGAGCTTTCAGTTCACTGTGTTGTTGGTTGTGCCCCAGGCCAAGGTGGATGACGTGTGACACCCGCTGCATGCTCCACCCGCAAACCGCCCTCTCCTCCCTCCGGCAAACCCAAGAAGAAATTGCCTGCCTGACCAGCATCTCAATAACCTACAGCTCCATGATCCAGATGATCTCCCTCACCCTCGTGTCCGCCTGGGGATTAGCGTGGGGCACGGCAGCCCCATCTGCTCTGGTGGACAAACGTCGTCCTCGCCGCTGTCTCCATCGTCGGGGTCCCGTTTGTTATCCTCTGGATTTACCCAAGCCGAATCTCCCGTCTCTCCCCGGCTAGCCAGTTACCTATGCCTATGATCGCTACCCTTACTGTTGCCGCTGGAGGTGGAACGATAAGCCAAAATGCTGGTCTAACACCAGAGCAGCAGGTCCCGGTTGTTGTGGTGTCGTATCTCTTTCTTGGGTGTGGCCTCCCGCTGGCGTTCGCGCGTAATGTTTTGTTTTGGGCCAGGTTGCTTGATCGGTCCCAGCCGGACAGGCAGCACACCTTGCAGGACATGATTCTTTGCGGCCCGTGGGGGTAGGCGAGTTTCGCGTTTCAAATCCTAGGAGGTGCAGTGATGGAGGGGAGCTTTGCGGGTTACGATAAGGGGTATCTTCACAGAGGAGGCGGCGAGGCCGGTGGGATGTCCGAGTATGTTTGTGGGGATGCTGCTGTGGGGGATGGGGACGTTTTGGTGGGGTTGGGTTGTTGTTGGGATTCTGCATACGGCGGGTGTGGTCGGCTGTGTTGACAGTGATGTTGGTGCTTATCTGGCTGTGGAATATTGGTATGTCCATCAGAGGGCTTGTGGATGGTACGTTGCTGGGGCTGAATGACGACTGCGCAACTGAGGAGGAGTGATATTCTTTTTCATGTACATACGTGTCCTCAATTCCTGGGCACAGGCACCAACAAAGTCTGCGTACTAGACCGCCTCGGAAAACTCTTCGTCCCACATAGCCAATGCGACTGGTGCCAAAGCCGTCAGCGAACCAAGGATGTGAGACAGGTATATGGAAAGACCTTGGAGTGTCTCGAGCACCTCATATGTGCTTCCGTGTGAGTTCTCGGGTGGAAACAGGGCTTCGCGGAGAAGATATGCTCTGTGACGGCCCCGCTGCTTGTTTTTCCCTAGCTTCATGACCTGTGGCTCCATGTAGGATCTCATGTCTTTGGCAATTTTATGCAGTATACCTAGACCTGCACCGACTTCCTGGTCATGGATGAGCTTCCGTATCAATTTCTCGTAGATCTACAGCAGTTGCACCATGGTTTCGTATGTCTCCCCAACCAGAGCTCCATTTGTCGTTCGCGCTGCGTGAGGTCCTCATGACAGGTTGTATCAGCTGCGTCCTTCCTGGAGGCTTGATCCACTGCCGCCGTCTGCTGCTCCTGGACATGCCACCCTTCCTTTCCGTCCACAATCTTCTCAATCTTGACAGCGCCGGACTTGAAGAGAGGCTGTTTTGAGATAGGGTCCTATCGATCTAGTTTGGCTGTTAATTTGGCGATACCTATGGAGGAGGAAAAAAATATGCTTACCAACCGTCAGCTCGTTGGCCGCCCTTGCTCACCTATCAGTTGAATCCCAGTACCCAAAATGAAACGGCAAAAACACCTGCCCTTTGGGCACATTACCAATACGACACTTTACCTCCATGGCGCCTCGTCGAGAACGAACGATAACCATTTCACCGTTTGTGAGTCGCAACCCCTCGGCATCCACCTCAAAAACCCTCACCTCGGGCTCCGGACAGCTCTTCTGCAGCGCAGTGCGGCCGGTCTTTGTGCGAGTATGAAACTGGAACACGTTTCAGCCCGTTGCCAGCCAAAGAGGGAATTCATCATCGGGCTCCTCGGCCGGCGGATGGTAATGACACGACTTGAGAATCGCCCTGTCTGCGGAAATTCTCTTCCATACCTCAAACACTTCCTCGGGGTGTGGTCCAGGGCAGGAGGTCGTTACCATCTTTGTCCTTGAAGCCCATCCTTTTACCGTAGTCGAGAAAGATGTCAAGGTCCGATTGCACTTGCCTGGCGGGTTGACAGCCTTGTGGGAGATGTGCACGGTTCGGTCGACGTTGGTGAAGCAGCTGGTCTTTTCTCCCCACTGCGCTGCCGGGAGCACAACATCGGCGATTGCTGTCGTTTCGGTTGGGTAGATGTCCTGGCAGACGACGAACAGCTGTGGGCCTGTCAACAGCTTTCGTACTCGCCGTCGCACCCTGCTTCACGGTTGTTCTGAGCCGTCGGCTGACCGTTCATCTGCAAGATACCGCTGCTGTCGTTGCTGTGCACAGTCTTGTATTGCCGTCCCTATAGAACATATGAGTCAGTGTCCCGCGTCGGACAGAACCTAGGAGCCCTGCTTACATGTGCAGTGTATGCAGGCCGGCTTTGCCAGCAAGAGCCAGGGCATAGTATTCTTCCAGAAAGAGCTGACCGCTGGTGTAGAATGCGATGCTGTGGTTGGTGAGGTGTTTCTGGAGCTCTTTGGACTTCGTTTCGATCAGATTCATGGCTTCATCCCATGAGGCCCGTTCCAGCCGTCCATTTTTTCGAATCAAAGGGTGGGTCAGACGGTCTGCCCTCGTTGGCCACTTATCTTTGTAAGGGGTAACGTACTTGCATAGCGGATGACGCAACATAGCGGATGACGCACGTTCCACCACTACACACTTCTTATAACGACCATTACACAAACTACCAC
>MU866523.1:0-19703 GCA_033296915.1 Triangularia setosa | reverse complement strand
GAAATGAATGTTTTGGCCATGTAATACGAAAGGGGGTACCTGTACGGATCATGTCCAGTTGTGGGGTAATCCGGTTGTTGGGTCACGCCGTCTATATGGAGACGTATTCTATCAAGTCCTTTCGACAGACCTTCATCCGTTCTCAACAAAGCTTTGAATGTTCTCCACGTGAACTAATGTCCCTATCTACCTATCATATTTCCAAAATATCAGGTCCAATCAGCATAGCTCAGAAAGAACTTACCTACATGTACACAGTCTGCTTAGTTCTAGACGTCGACCAAGCCATTACACCGACCTCTTGAAATTGGGCTGTAGAGTAGAGACAGAGAAAGTAAAAATGGCAGGAGCCTATGAGACGGAGCTTAGCTATCCAGGGTATTATTTGTGAACATGACCGAGTACACATAGCTGAGAGTTGCTGAAATTTATATCCATGTTAGTCTGCGTTCATTGTGCATTCGTGACTTTTATGCTATAGTTGAAGTGTGACAAGCCGGGGTACCTATGATGTGTGGTGACAATTGGCTCAAGGGTCGTGTGTGTTCATCCAATCATGATGCAAGCCTACTGCATGCAATTGGCTAATGTATGACCTGACAGAAAGCGGCAACTGTCTCTGGGGGAAAGCAAAAGAGGGACTAGAGTTGTTCAGGTGGCATTGTGACAGCAGTTGGGTAAGGTTTGGAAGCCCGATGCTAGTGGTTCAGTCCATCGCCTTGTCCGTTGCCACGCGCCAATGGTCTGGACTCCGGACAGCGGACAGTCGCCTCTGGGAAGATGCCGGTAAGTGCTTGTTACACCGGGCAGGGTCGAATCTCCCGGATTTTTTGTCACCTTATACCCGCGAATTTTGCAACGCCTTCTTTGCCACCGTGGTCTACACAAAAGCGCAGCTACGATAACCAGCTAAAACGACAATTTAGAGAAGTGTCACGCACTGCACCAGACACCAAGATCCTACCATCAGGCCGTGTAATCGACCCAGCAATCAAATGACGCCAGCATTTGGAATGGATGGCCCAGTATCGCAAACATCACCCACTCATGAACTCCCAATCCGTGCTTTCAACCTCCCAGAGGTAGACCCAGCAGCCCATGGCCATACGCTCCAGAGCCCAGTCAGCACAAGCAGGCTGTCTGAAGACTCCTCGGCCTTCTCCATAGCCACCGAAATATCAAGTGACGAATCCTTTGCATTTGGCATGGAAAAGGGGTTCTGGAGGGTGAGTCTAACCCCGAGCTGTCATTTCCAATGCTTACCTTCTGAATTGAGATTTAGGTCCGTCAAGGAGCACAAGAGCTTCTTCGTTTCGCCGATGTGTATAGCCAATATCGAGCTTCACAGATAACACCAGTTGATGGTGTATTCGTCCTCCAAGCGTTGCCGAAAAATATTGACCTTGTGTCTATGACCCAATTGTCATGGGGTTTGTTGCATGCTGTAGGTGATCTCAATGCACACAGTCGGAAGGCATCCGATACCCTTGAATGGATGCACGAAGATGACAAGCCTCCGAATGCGAAGAGGCAGAAGCGGTCGAGGAAGCGAGAGGTGAGTTTGACCCTTTCAGGATTGGCCGAGGATAAGTGTTGACTTGAGAAAACCCACAGCTTGATATGAGCAGCTTGACGGCCTGCAAAAAGTGTGGTGTGATGGATAGCCCTCGATGGCGAACAGGGCCTTCGGGACCAGCGACACTCTGCAATGTGTGCGGGCTGCTGTACGCCAAACGGATTCGAAGGCACGGGTCTGGTTCTGAATCCCAGTCAGCCGCTCGATGACAGTCGCATGTGTGTTGTTTCAACAGTCGTTGACGCCGCCAGTTCATTCAAGCAACCAGGAACAGGGCGGGCAATGATGGGTTGATGAAGTGTAGTCGGCGGTTAGAGGGTACGCAAGGTTGAAGATCTGCTGGTTACATGGCGGCAGCGGTCCGTTGTCTCCACTCTGCTCGGCTGCAAGCCCCTAGCCCCTCAGCCACCTTAGGGCCGGGGATCGGGCCATGGATTGTCCCCGAACCTCTGCCAGTGGCCATCCGCAAAATTAACCACCAACGCCTTCATATTCTATAGACTTAAACAAAACGCCGACGGCGAGTTGTTGGCGAGCATAGTTGTAGTTGTAGTGAGACTCGATCGATTCTAGAGTAGCAGTATTGTGGAAATAAAGTTCTCACTTTGTTCCTTATATGGTGAGACTGCTGCTCGTAGATCGCAACTGCATCTTTTCCGATCACTGATCCTCAGGAGTTAGTGCAAAGTCGGGTCCCGAAAGCCCGAATAAGTGGATCCATAATCGCAAATCGAATCCCCGTCCACCCGCCGCAAAGGTTCTCCGCTTTTGATCAAGCAAAAGTATCGATCATGAAACGGAAACAACCGGTCTGTACATACCTATCTCGTCTCAATTCTCTCCACCAGGTCGGTTCGAGGGCTGACCGATGAGTGTACTGCTTGCTCACAGAAACCTTTGCTTTCTTTATGTGACCACTCAACCATCTTGAACCTTTGCAAGCAAAAAGACCACCAGTACGCGGAAATCTGCCTGGTTTGTCAGTGTGTCGTCATTGACATGTTCCGCCCACCAGGTTGTGCCGCCGAGCCGTTTATCGAGCGGGATAGGTGCCCGATATGGGTGTGGAATTCCAAGGCATTTTCTTGTCTAGTGCCTCCTTGGTCCCGTGCTGTGACATCGAAATGCCACCCCTGTGCCGAGTTGTTTCCACATATCCGGCATGGCTAACGATAGTCGTCGGCCGAGATAAGTTCTCGGACTCGGGTTCCTGTTGGATGGGGCCAAGGGACGTTTGATGATACCGGTGGCCTTGGGAGTTTCTAGGCAAGTCACAGACCGTCATTCTCATGCCTTGGTACCCTTGTTATCGACTAAATATGCAACCGGAGTAACTGCCCAGCCGGTGTCTGCCATTCAGCAAATCCTCACGCGACACTGGAGACGGAAGAGTCAGGATGTGGGGTTTCACGCTTCTGGATGAAAATCAGGTGGAGGTTTTCTGCGAGATAGCAAGGGCGTTGCTTGGATGTCACTGACCTCCAAGCAGAATCCCGCCTTGGTGTCGAACTTTATCAGGGGCTAGCCATACAGGAAGCCACCCTACCGCGGCATGTCGGGCGTGATAATCCCCAGAGACCCAGAGAAACGTAACAAACCGATGGGGTCATTTTCTTGGTGCCAGGGGAAGGCCGTCTGTTAAAACCAAGTTCCTGGGACCTCAGCAAAAGCTTTGTCAAGTTCTCGGTCTACACTCTGCATATTGGTCTGACGCTCATTCCTCTGCCCCTGACGAAGCCACCAAAGTTGGGCGCGTTCTGTCTGGTACTTCGCCTTTTGAGAAACACACGACCTTGGACCGCTTCGCTCCTTCACCAAGATGGCGATCGGTGCCATTTTGGAACCACTTATTGTGGTCAGTCTGTTGACGTTCGGCACCATTGTCAACCGCAACAAGGCCGCCACCTTCTCTCCATCACCATACAGATCATCCAGGCCTGTGCCTTGGCAACATCTCAAGTACGACAAGGACCCAGACTACGACGATGTGGAATCAGGACGGCCCAGCATAGACGACGAAAATGCCCTTTTGCGGTCACCAGTCAGTGAGACCAGCATCGGCTCCGACGGCACCTTGACCGACGAATCTACCTCGCCATGGCGGACACGCCAGCTGAAGGTTTTCAAGTGGGAGCGTGAGGTCACAACGCCCAATACCGTCGTCTTCAAAGAACGCTTCCTCAGTCGCGTGCTTCAACGCCTTCCCTTTTTGGCCGAGGTCTGGTACTGGGCTCTAATCTACTGGGTCTACCAGCTCGGAAGAGCCTTTACAGCCGTGACTCTGCAAGAGTCTACCGTTGACACCGCGCGTGAACATGCCCTCCAGGTTATCCACATGGAACAGCGATTGGGTATTTTCATCGAGCCTGCCGTGCAAGGCTGGTTTCTTCAGCGGCCCGAGCTTATGCGATGGACCAACAAGACATACTCTTTCATCCACATTCCCGGCACGATTCTTTATCTGATCGTCCTCTACTACGTCACGACTGCCCGCCCGAGACAGAAGATTCAGGAGGAGAATGGAGGTCGCCCCATTAGCGGAAACTGGAGGAAGTTGGCCCCTCGGTTTGGGCCTGATGTATACGAGAAGAGGAGGAGGACCATGGCCTTCTGCAACCTCTTGGCCTTCATCGTCTTCACCTTTTGGCCTTGCATGCCGCCGAGACTGCTCAGCGATCCCAACTACACCGGCGAGTTCGCCAAGGAGGCTAAGAGCTATGGGTTTGTCGACACTGTCCACGGCGCCGACGGTGACAGCAGTGTGTGGACCACAAACCGGTTCTGCAACCAATATGGTGAGTTGCTTCCCCACCCTTTGTTGCTTAGAAAGAAACCAATTTACTGACTTAACTAGCTGCTATGCCCTCCCTTCACTTCGGCTACTCATTCCTTGTCGGACTTACGATAGCCACGGTCCCCCTCAGACGGTCTGGAAAGCTTGGATGGAAGAGGCTGGCTATTGTTGGCATTGGAATGATCTACCCCGGTATCATCCTGACTGCCATCGTTGCGACGGCCAACCACTTTATTCTCGATGCGGTCGCTGGTGCCATTGCCTGCCTTCTTGCCTGGAAGTTCAACGGCCTCCTCCTAAACCTCCTGCCAATCGAGGACTACTTCTTGAGGACTGTGAGGATAGCCAAGCCCTGATTGTGGCCTAAAGGCCCTCTACATATCCGCACCATTTGCACAGACATACAAGTTAATGGCCCACGAATACTAAGCAGTGACATGTTGGGCAGCTTGGTGGGCAAAGATGACAGTAGTATTATTAATACACACTTGATACCCCCCCACCAGTCTTCTTCCATTTCTTCTATTTCTTCCGCCCTTTCTTCTCCAGCTGACGACGAGCTCGCGTACTCTTGGGTGCCTACAAACTTGACATGCAAAACAAAGTTGTCACGATATCCCCAGCTGTGCACCAACCGCAAGGTGCTCCCCCATTCAGTTGCGTTCGGATGATTTAGATCCGTTAATGTCCCGTCAATGTCCCGTCATTCGATAAAGTGGGCATGGCCGACATGAGAAGTAACTTCCGACGTCTCTCCAAAGAGTCTAAACCTTCCCATTGAACTCCCGTCGCAATCAACTTGACGCGTCATGAATACTTGTCGAACTCGGACTCCTGACAGAAGGCCATGCACTTCCGCATCACTTGGGAAATGAGCACATCACACAGGTCCTTCTCGACTTGAGATTTGAAGGCGTCAGGACGACGGTCATGAAGGGTAAAGACTGCGTCGGTGTAGATCTCGTGGGTGAGTATGGAGCAACCGCGCCAGTCGTAGGCCAAGCTGTGGATGAAGGCGCGGAAGATGAAACCTGTGCTGGAGGACCAGGGGAGGACTGGGTCGGGGAAGATGGGGGTGGGTGGTTGCATGTTGCTCTCCTGGTTGTTGTTCATATCGTTGGCCTGGTCATCTTTGACATCGTCGTCCCAACCTTCCTTCCGGTCATCTCTTTAATACTTTCTTGATCCTCCTTTACATCGTCGCTCTTCTGATCATTCTCCGAGTAGCCATGTGTTGCATCCGGCCCAGTCCGGCGCCGCAAATTTCCGGAAGGTGTTCCTTTGCCGGTATCTGGAGGCTTGGCACGGGTCCGAAAAGCGGGGCCCCGAGAGGTTCTTCGTCCTGCTTCTCAGCACGCAATTGACTGACTGCCAGCCAGCCACTTGTCCGCAAAAAGAAAAGCCGTCTTATCATTGAGAAACATCACCTGATCATCTTAACAAGGTTTGTCCATTTTTGAGTGCTGAATTGGTAACCACACCACGAAGGAGTCACAACCTCAGGAGTTAGGCAACCAAAGGTCTCTTAGACTATTGGTTTCAAGATGATGAGTCACCGAGGCTGCTGAATAATCCTGTAGTTTTGGTTTTGTGCACAGTACGTATTCGACATTGTGATCGCTGGTTTTCTATTACATACCGAAAGACTACAACGGCGATACCAAAACCTTGCACTGAAAAGACAATCAGAAGGCGAAACGATACCGAAAGTCGTCTTTCACTCAGCTCCCAACACTGAGCGCCAAGGCTGCTGAATTTGCAGGGGGTGGATAATTATCTGTAAAAAGCCACCGAACCAGATTGTGCGAGAAGGAGAGCAAGCTGAGAGAGACGTCAACTTTGCGGACAGTTTAATACGGCTATGTGTGCGAGCTGTCGCATCTTGCAGAGGGTTTTGGGGATTGAGGACAATAGGAGTGAAAGGCGTTGCGGCGGGGAGTCATTGCACAGTTGAGCAACGGGGTTTGGCGGAGTGGGCCGTAACTGCCGCACAAACATCTGATTGGTTAACTGTGGATACAGAGATAACCACTGTCAGTAACACCACCAACCCTTCATTTCGTACTACAGCGCAGATGCCTACCGTTCAGATAGGCAACGAAAATGCGGACTTAGATCTGAAGTCAGTGTCTATAAGATGGACCCCTTCCTCCGGCCTTTGTGTCTCTCATCCTCTCACAGTCATCGCACCCTAAGATCATCGACAAACCTCATCACTTTGTTCCCCACTCATTGATCAACCAAGCTTGAAAGAATCTCTTTCACGGTGACAGTTTATGATCACAGTTTCTAACCCACCATAATGTCTTTGTTTGCAAACCAGGGAGTGTTTGGAAAGCGAGAAAACCACATCACTCACGTTTGTGGGTTCTACCACCCATTTCATGACAGACCTGGCCGACAGTTTCTAGCGCCTCTTTTCATCAATGCCCACACCACCATCGTCGCCTCCACCAGCCGAACAACCCTCACTCAAACTTTTCAATCGCCATCATTCTCGGTTAAGGAACTAAAATATGCCTTCCCTCTATATGACGGCGTCTCAGTCGTGGGCTTTGTCTGCACCATCAACAATGACCGCGTCATCCACGGAGTCGTCAAGGAACGCTCCAAGGCCCGTGAGACTTTCAACAAGGCCGTGGCTCAAGGACAGGTTGCTGGTCTGCTGGAACAGTCGTTCGAAGCCAGCGATGTCTTCACTACCACTGTTGGCAACATTCCAGCCAATGCAAGCCTTCAGGTTGAGATCACATACCTGGGTGAGCTGAAGCATGATGCTCAAGTGGACGGAATCCGCTTCACCATCCCTACCACCATTGCTCCGCGCTATGGCAATTACCCCGGTGAACTGCTCAAGTCTGTGGAATTTGGCCTCACCAAAGGAATCAGCATCACAGTCGATGCCGAGATGCCCAATGGTTCCCAAATCAAGAGTGTCCAGTCCCCGTCCCACCCCATTGCTGTTACTGTTGGCAACACCTCAGTTGGCGCCGCGAAGGGTGTCGAGATGTCCCTCCAAAAGGCTTCAGCAACCCTCACCTTGGGAACCACGGAGTTGGACAAGGACTTCATTCTCCATGTGGTGGCTACCAATACTGCGAACCCTGTTGCTGTGCTTGAGACTCATCCCACCATCCCTAACCACCGAGCCTTGATGGCCACGCTTGTGCCCAAGTTCAACCTCCCTTCTTCGAAGCCTGAGATTGTGTTTGTGTGTGACCGTTCTGGATCCATGGCCGATGGCAAGAGAATCCCGAACCTCAAGGCCGCTCTACATCTTTTCCTCAAATCTTTGCCTCTTGGTGTCAAGTTCAATATCTGCTCCTTCGGCTCCCGCTGGGATTTCATGTTTCCGGAGGGGTCTCGTACCTATGATGCCAGCAGTCTGGCACATGCCACCCAGTATGTCGACGGTATATCGGCCAACTATGGTGGTACCGAGATGTACAAGCCTCTGGAAGACACATTCGATAGGCGCTACAAGGACATGGACCTTGAAGTGTTCATGTTGACTGATGGTGAGATTTGGGACCAGAAGCAGCTTTTTGAATTGATCAACGCTCACGTCGAGAAGAGCGAGGGTGCCATTCGTGTCTTTTCTCTGGGTATCGGCAATGACGTAAGCCATGCTCTTATTGAAGGCGTCGCCCAAGCGGGTAATGGGTTCTCGCAGTCAGTGGCGGATGACGAAAACATGAACAGCAAAGTCATCAGGATGCTCAAGGCCTCCTTGTCGCCCCATGTGAAGGACTACACCCTGGAGATCAAGTATGGCAAAGAGGATTCAGATTCCACAACTGAGGCCGACGATGATTTTGAGCTTGTCGAGAAGGTGCAAGATACTTTAGTCATCGATATGACTGAGCCTGGGCCAGACACGGCAGCTGCTGCGGAGGCACCCAAGAAGCCTATCTCCCTGTTTGATGACGCGGTTGACCTCGACACCGAGATGACGGAAGCAGGACTTGATACCTCTGCTGGCGGTAAATACTCTCATGTCCCTAAGGTGCCTGAGCCCAAAATTCTTCAGGCTCCCTTCGTTATTCCCCCCTTGTTCTCATTTTCCAGGACATCTGTCTATTTGCTTCTGTCTCCTGAGGCCAGCCGCAAGACTCCAAAGTCAGTGGTTCTTCGCGGCACCTGCCCTAGCGGCCCACTCGAGCTCGAGGTCCCTGTCACTGTCCTTACCGAACCAGGCGAGACGATTCACCAGCTCGCAGCCCGCAAGGCAGTCAAGGAATTTGAAGAAGGCCGCGGTTGGATCTACCACGCCAAAGATTCCAAGGACGACAATGCCAGCCGGCTCCAGATCAAATACTTTGGGCGCTTTTCCGACATGGTGGAGCGCGAGGCGGTTCGGCTGGGTGTCACTTATCAGGTTGGAGGCAAGTGGTGTAGTTTTGTGGCGGTGGAGAAGGGTGACGAGGTGAAGGTGTCCCCCGAGCAGTCAGACGTGGGACTTGATCGTGAGGCAGCACCGGTGTTCACCCAGCACGGGTGGGGCTTTGGAGGCATGCAATTTGGACAGGGAGGAGCACTTCATCTACAATCAGCATCACGGGTAGGGTCTCTCTTTGGTTCTGCGAACCAAGGAGTATCTGTAGCTGCTGCGAGCACTTTTGGCGCGGCGCAGCCCATGCGACAGCTCGCTGCCACCGGCTTTGGCGTACCGCAACCTCCTTCCAACACCGGCGGACTTTTTGGTGCAACCAAGTCAGCATCGTCAACCAGCGGACTCTTCGGATCCACACCAGCGCCTCAACAGCAAAGAAAACAATCACTGTTCGGATTCACCTCGTCAACACCGGGAGGAGGACTCTTCGGCGCGGCCCCTCCTCCACCGGCACCGTCCGGATCTCCCTTTGGATCAGGCCGAGGTGGTCTTTTCGGATCAAGCTCACCTGCACCACCCGGCCCGGCCCCCTGTGGAGGACTCCTTGGCTCCTCTTCGTCATCAACATCAACAGTAGCTGGATTCTTCGGCAGCGCTTCCCCGGCGCCCTCTTCAGGATCTCTGTTTGGATTAGGCGGAAAAAGCACCACACCCTTCGGAGCACCTGTATCCAAAACAGCCATCATAAAACCCGCCGTTACACCGTATCACTGGACCCCTGCCCGCAGTGTCGACAGAGGCCCAACGGTGTTTGTCACACGAGAGATGCTAGCTCAGTACGAAGAGGAGGTGGCAGAGGCGGCTTGCGAGCCGCTTCCCGAAGACAGCAGCGACGACGACGAGCTAAAGAGGTTGAGAGAGGAGTTTACCGCCGCGCCGCAGCAGCAAAAGGAGTCAAATCGTGCCGTGTTCGCCGGCAACGCCGCCGACAAGCTAGAGGATATCGTCTCTTTGCAGCAGTTTGTCGGGCAGTGGACCGGGACAGACGATTTGTTAATCCTACTGGGGCTGGACAAGCAGGCGGTGGCGGCTAAGGTTGGCGGGTCGGGTTTGATGGATAAGGGGGATGGTGTGTTTGCCACGGTGCTGGTGCTGGCTTATTTAGAGGTTCATCTGGGTGGGAGGAAGGATGAGTGGGAAATGATGGCGGACAAGGCGAGAGATTGGCTTGAGGGCCAGGGAGTGGTAGATGTTGATGGGTTTGTCGAGAAGGCCAAGCAGTTGTTGTAAGAGATGTTGGTATGGTTCAGGTTCATGTATGAAAGGCACTTATTGAGTGGATGGGTCTTAGGGTAGTGGACGATATGCTCCAACCTCAAGCCCACACAAAACAGCAGATAGTTTCAACCAAAAACAGTAGATAGCTTCAATGACAAGCACGCTTGCTCAATGTCCCGAACCCTTGGTATGTATGCTGACAAACAATTTCAAATGTGTCCTGCCTCAGTCATATTCCATATCTTTTGTTCGGCTTTCTCAATTATGTGGCGAAACCACACAACAAAGTCTTGGATCATACTGTCGGAAATTTTGCTTTGACAGCCCAACCAACGCGCGGCTCCCATCTTCAGCGTTACACTGCAGCCAATTCTATCCGAATGCCTCGCCCAATATGACTGATCCCACCGTGTATTTGTCGGGGAGAATCATTCATGTGTGTAAGTAACCAAGTCTACCATGCAGGTGAGATTCAACTATCTTTGAACGCTTATTAACTATTATTCAAAGCCAAGTCACTATATTTCAACGCCTTTCGACCGTCTTTTAAAGCCTGTATTGTTATTAGTAGTCTCTATTGTTTTATTCATGACGCGATGCGGCACGTTGGGGACAAAAAAGCGTGATACTGCAAAGCATGCCCTTCTATAAACCAGGCGTTGAAAGATAGTCAACATACCTTCGTATCACTACCCAGCAGGTAGATATAGGTTGCAGGGAGCAGAGAGCAGTAGGGCTCCGGGACGCTCCCGTCCAATCGTTAGGAACCAACCAGAGGTGGATCGTTGGGATCGTCAGGCTTGTCGCCCATGATCCTGACGATCCAGTTGAGCCATGATCTATATATATGGAGAAACTGGCTGTAGTCCAGGCTGCTGTGACGAACCCCTGATCAGAACCTCTGAAAGGGATACTGGGTTGAAGGCCACTTCTGAATAACGGTTCAGTGGAGCCAAGAGGTACACAACAATGATAGCTTCGATTGTCTCAGTAGTCAACCTAGTGGTTGTATTGCTTACTGGTGAACTTGTCTGTTCATCAGGAACGAGGGTCTACATACTCCTGGCTATTACAGGGTGTTAGTCCTGCTTCCTGGGTTAGCAGTTTCTTGCTTGTCGTGCCATGTCTCCGATCACCACCGAGCACCGTGCATTCTGTATCCTGCTCGCGTGTCTTGGCGGCCTAGCACATTGATTCGGCCTGGCTGGTCTGCTTGTTCTAGATGATTGGCTTGGGGCGTCCCGTGCCCCACATGTGGATGCCTGCCGCATGACCCGTCATTGTTAATTCGTGACAAATACAAGTACAAGTTTGTTATTCAGAGTACAGCTGTGTTTGACATTGAAACAAGTCTTGTTGTGCACCCTTTAGCTACACAATAAATATCACCAATTGTCTCTTGTAAGTGCTTAGTCCTAAGAACTCACAATGTGAATTGCATACTGCAGAACTACCTACAAGCTATCTAGTTCCTCCGTGTCACTCGCTGCACAGTGTTAATCACAGTTTCATGCTAACTATATGCACTGTATGGGTCACCCTTTCACCAGTCACTTGTTTCCTTCTCAGCCGTTGACCCTTTAGCAATCTCTTCCTTTCTTCTGTACCTTAGAATCGACGATAATAAAGTAATCTGCCATTAGTGGCCTTGCCCTTTTCATTTTGCTTACTTTTCGTGACACTGCGTATATATAGAAACCTTATTTTCCTGAATCTATCTCCCAAATCCTAGATCCTTATCGTGCTCCCTTATCTCTCTCACTTGGCCCATGCCACCCCTGCGCCTTTCCATGTTTGTAACAGTTCGTCACACTTCGAAGATAATCAACAGGCCTTTAAACATAGTAAATAGCGATTCGATGATAGTTAGTAGGCCTATTTAATATATTTAAAGGTATAAACTTACAGTTACTCTACCTTATGTTCACTGTCTTACAGTACCAGTTATTTTGTCCTGGGCGTGTGGGGGAAGGGACGAGGCAGGAGAGCCAAATGCCAAGGACACAAGGAGTAAAGAATTGGTATCATTGGATTCATTTGCCGTATTCAGCTTGAGGAACACCTCAAAGATTTCATCGTATAATTTTTTAAATACATCTGGCATTCAAATCAACCAAGGGCTGGTCAATCAACGCACAATTCCATAAGATGCCCACTTGGGTCACAACAAGCCTGAACCCAATGGGCAGGTACTGGTGAGTGATCCAGTGCTTGGATGGACGCAGCCGCCCTTGGTTTCATTCTTGCTAAGAAGTTCAGATGGTCTTTTTTGTAGGGCTGGAAGGGATCAATAGCTCTCTAATCCAACGCTATCGCAAAGTTGTCCAAACAGGGTGGCGGTGTAACCATGACTGCAACTTCCATCTCCGTGGCCAAGCCCTGTCACTGTCGAGGTGGGAGACCTCTCAGGTACGCGACACAATTGGCTACTTGGGTGACACAGTCTCAATTGAGAGGCTTTGTTGCATTCTTGAAAACAGCGTTCCAGACTTCTGGGTGGTCAGGGGTCATCGGGGTACTGTCAGCCGCATGCACCCACGTTCCTGTTCCGACGGGGATGTGCTGCCAGCTGGAAGGCATGCAAGCCCATACAATGGACCACCACAGCACAGCCTTCAATGGCGTTCAACTCTGGCAACGACTTCTTCCGGGTCCCAACTCAACGTTCTTTTGATCTGCCCGCTTGCCAGAAGTTCATCATGGCTTTACGCCTGGTACCATTCAGTCATTCTTTGAAGGTTAGATCTCGTTTCTACTCTGCGATCTTTAAGGATTTTCTTTTGTTCACCTTTATTACTGTTGTCTTCGTTATTTATAGGGCTACAGTCTTATCAATTTTGGCATCATGACGTCCCCTTCAGAAAACCGGCCTTTGAAGAGAAGGAAAAGCAAAAATGTCAAGCTCTCCAGTATGTTATACTATAAGCTCCGAGGTAGACGATGTTGGCTAACGGAGCGTACCAGAGAATGGCAATCCCACGTCAAGGCCCTTCTTGTCCCGAATCTTTGGCATGGCCACAACATTGGTGATTACTCTGGGGCTTGTTGGCATTGTCGTCTTTCTCAGAAAGACACTTCCAAATGGCACCAAACCAAGTTACGCCAACTCATCAACATTGCAAGCACAAAAAAGAGGAGCAGAACCAGAAAAGATCGGCGAACGTCAGGCAAACTTCTTTACTCTGGGGCCGGCTTTTACTGCTAAGCCACCGATACTGCCAGGGGACTTTCCGATCATCTCGAGCACTGTAAGCTGCACGACGGTCATGGTGCCTGCCCGCCATGTCAAGAGACAAGGATATTGGCACACCTACTGCTCAACAAGCTACTTCAAGATCACCAGGACACCTACTCCTACCCCTACTCCGACGCGTGGGCCACTGTTTACTCTGAGGCCGACGAGGATATTTACTTTTAGACTTCCATCTGGTTCTCCAGTCGTGGATTGTACCACCTATTTTATCCCAGACAAGATTAAACGGGGCGAAGAGATTGTTTGCACAACGAGATATGTGCCTATTACAGCATCATCCAGGCCGCCGGCGACAACCTCCACGACAGCAATATCGATCACAATACCACCGACAACAACCACCTCAATGACAAGGCTACCAAGAACGACCTCATCAACAGCAATGACAACGGCAACACCTCCAACAAATCTGACATCCACATCGACAACGACACCGACCGGCTCAACAACCATTCCGCCCACGACAACCACAACAACAGCGACGACGACGATGACAATAGATGACGGCATATCCTCGATCCCGCTCTCTCCTGTTAACCCTTGCATCACGTCATGGATGGACTGCTATGACCGCGTAGAGGGTGAATGCCTCACATATACCTTGATGTTTTCAAATTGCCCGTCTACCTCGAGCGAGCCTGTAACAACTACCACGCCGATAGTTACGCCAACCATCGATACTTGCTTGGCGACTTCAGTAACCTGCACAACCATGCCGATAATTCTCGCAAGGGGTCTGAAGAGGGCTGACAGGGTTGACTGTATCACATCGTTCTCGACTTTGGAAGAATGCATCTCTACTTTAACAATCACTACTTCAACTTCAACGAGCACCACATCATCTGTTTCAAGCTCTACGAGCTTGACCAATTCAACCACTTTTGAAAGTATAACGACATCCCCAATGTTGACATCGTCCACTTCCATCAGCTCGAGTTCTTTGACCACAACTCTAGAGGAACTTACAGCTCCTTCTTCAACACAGCCTCCAACTTCCATTCAAGTAAATACAGAATCTTCCGGCACTGTATCAACATCTGCTATAGAACCTCCGACTACTATTACCATACCAACTTTAACAATCACTCCAATAACCATTCCAACAGCCACTCCAACAACCACTCCAACAACAACTCCAACAGCCACTCCAACAGCCACTCCAACAGCCACTCCAACAACCACTCCAATAACCACTCCAACAACCACTCCAATAACCACTCCAACAACCACTCCAACAACCACTCCAACAACCACTCCAACAGCCACTCCAACGGCTACTCCTACTACGGCGCCAACGATGACTCCAACAGCCACCGTTCTCTCATCGGTCATGTTTTCGACGACATTATCAGGGTCCGACTCGACAACTTTGACCAATGTGCGCATTCCTGACGTGAGCACCAGCTTTCAGACAGACTCAAATTCAAACATCAAGTTGAGCAGCTCTACTTCTCTAGTACCAACCGGATCTTCGACAAAGGATGTGCAGACCACGGACTTTACTGGCAGAGTAACCTTTCTGGCTACTGAAGCGGCGACAGAGACATACTCTAGCCCTTCCGTCATTTTGCAAGTGTCTTCTGATTTGGAGAATGATTCCGCAACATTGGCTGTGACCAATTCAAAATCGGGGAGTCTGACAACGCCAACTATAGCAAGTACTGAGACGGACGAGGGAACTACGCCAATCGCTCTACAAGAGTCAGTGGCGGTCACAGGGTCAGTCTCGTCGTTTATATCACCTGCCACAACCAATCCATCCAACACTCTTTCCTCAACACTTTCCGACCCCGACACAACCCGCCTTTCATCCCTCTCTTCTGCCAAAGGCCCCACGCCAGTAGCTCAAACAGATCAGACAGCGACCGGTTCTGCAACCAGAGGTCCAGGTAGCAGCACAGCGACATCCTCACCAAGTCCAGACACAGGCGCTCCTGCCCTCATATCATGGCCATATTGGAAGATCACAGAGTCTCTCACCGGAAACCACGCCCCCCTAGTTGTCGGTAGAGGGTTCATGCTCATGATGGGTGCCTTTTACCAACAAGTCATCACCCACGACCCCGTCAGACAGCTCACAAGTGGGGGCATCTCTGCCACCGAACTCATTAGCCCCCAGATTGGAGCTTCAGAATTTGGGCTGTTTGTAGCTCAAATTGGCACCATCTTCGTTGCTGGCGGAACGTATGTCGATACCAACTACTGCAACGACCTGGCATCTCCCAACAACCTCAACCCCTGCCCTCCTAAAATCAGCGGTAATCCGTGGGTCCTCGACATCATCATCACTGTCCTCGTGATACAAGCCGGCGTGGTAGTGTACACGATCAGTAAGTGGTTCCAGAAACCAGGTCGGCTGTCAGCTGATCCGACTACTATCGCGGGAGTGACAGCCGTGATGGGCCATCCTGAGATTGAAGGGCAGTTCTCGTCTTTTGGCGGGGAGATCACTCAGCAGGAGCTGCTACATGCCCTCAAGGGGCAGGAGTTCAAGCTCGGGACGTTCACCACAGAGGATGGTATTGCAAAGTATGGGATTATGCCTGTTACTTTGTATGAGAGGAAGGATAGGAACAAGAGAGGGTGGTGGGCTAGGACGAGGGATTCTGTCAGGTCCGGGTTCAACAAAGCCATGTTTCTCAGGAATTGGAAGCTAAATAGGCTGATCCTTGATGTAGTTTTTGGGTTGCTATTGTTGGCGCTGCTTGGTCTGACATTGGCTTCGCTGTCGAATATTGACCAGCCGCAAAGGGTGTTCCTGCCGACGGCTATCGCAAGTGGGACAGAGATGAAGATTTTCTTTGCTTTCCTAGGGGTTATGATATCATCGAACTGGGGGAGGTTGTTTCAGGGTGAGTTACCATTCGTTTTCTTTTTCTATCTTGCACCAGACAGCGGTTGACAAGAATGACAACAGACACCCAAACCTTCAGCCCCTATTTACCCCTGAGAGACGGTGAAGCACAGCCCAACCCAACCATCCTCCTGAACCGCCACAGCAGCCCAATCTGCGCCTTCCTCCCGCTCCTACGCAACAGACATCTCGCCGCGGCATCGGTGGCTTTCACCGGGATCATCGCAGAGTTCCTTATCATTGCTCTCGCCGGCCTGCCCTACCGACCAGGCCAACTCCGCTCCGAGTTCTTGTTCTGCGGCATCGCTAGCACCATCATTCTCTGCGTTATGCTGATCCAGTTGATGCTGGTGATTATTTGGCGTAGACGGCTACCTCATTTGCCTCGACAGCCGGATACAATCGCTGCGGTGATGACCTACGTCGCTGGCACGAGCATGGTGAGGGATTTTTACGGGCTGGAAGAGATGAAGACCAAGGAGAGGAACAAGGCTATTGTGCAGATGGGCAAAGTGTATGCATATGGATGGAGGCAGGAGCCAGAGGGCGGAATAAGATGGATTGTGGATGAGGTGCCTGATGCGGAGAGGAAGAGTTTTTTGTCGGGAACGAGGACGAGTGCGGAGTCGTCGGCTGGAGGGAGGGGTTGGTATAGACCTAGAGGACAGGATTGGAGGCGGGATGTATGAGATATGATATGACTGGATGTGATATGAGAGAGCTGCTGGCTGGCTCTTGTGATGTAGAATGCCAATTTTGGAAGCATTGATACCAATAGAATAGATCGAAGTCAACCTTGTGGGGGCTCCAGGTTGTTTGACCTCCCCCCAAAAGATGCAGATGTTGACACTGCCTGGTGACTGGATGCAAACAAGCGCGCCGATCGGACGATCAAAGCCGATCATATTTCATGCGATTTACGTTTTTATACCTTTTGCTTTTTGTTTGCATGGCCAACTTCCAGGTTACATTTTGGGGGTGGGCGTTCAATTCGAAACGGGGCTATCCCCTGCGGTGCGCCTATCCGAGACAGTGGGTGCTATCGGATACTAACAGCCTGCCGCATAATCCTCGCATCTTTAAGATAGTAACTACTAAGGCTGCCATCTTATACCCAAAAGGCAACACAGGCCGATCTCCCAACTCCGCAGCGGCAGTTTGAGATTCGGGAACAGCCCCGCAGAACCATTCTTTCACGCATGACAAGAGGAGCGTTTGCAGCATTATGTTTGGCCCAGTTCGCCAGTAAGAGGAACGATCTTGGCAGGGAATATGGTTTCAGTTTTTTCGGGCGGGGGAAGTGGATAGGTAGGCAAACGCGCCCTTTTGGGACGAGCATGCAAATAAATACAGAGGGAGACCCGGGTGACGGGTGGGCGTTTGCTGGTGGCTTCTTCATTTTCCTGCTGTGCTTGTGAATACCTGCAGGCTCTGCGGTGTCTCCTTTCACAACACACCTTTTTCCTTCTTTTCAGATCAGTTCTTTGACAGGCCTTCTTTTGATTTTAGGGGTTTATTAGATATATTCTTTCCAGGCAGGCCTGATTCGCACCGGCAGCGCCGTTACCATCGTTCCATTCCAAGACCAACGCCCACCCCTCCAAAAAAAGAGAACAAAAGCTCAATATGCGAGCCTTCATCCACCAGACCGCCATCCTCTTCTTACTCAGCCTGCACATGGCTGCTGCACTGGTTATCCCAGTTCCGCTGAAGGATTCATCTACCCCCCGGAGACGAGATTCATCAAAGGAATCCCAATCGTCGTTGCCGCCAACCCAGTATAAGATCACGGATTTCTACGGCCAGGCGGTAAGGGGGCATCTTTCTTGGAGAGGGATGGGGAAGCAGAAGCTAACAATTCGTGATTCATAGGCATGCCATAACGTCTTGACGACCTGTCGGGCGGATTCTGACTGCTGCCCTGGGCTGCAATGCGGAAGCTTTGATGGGGAGATGCTATGCACGCCTCGAGGTTAAGCAATACCCGACGACAACGGCTATGAAAAAGGGCTTGGGGGCTGGATTGGAATTGCATGTATGATACCGGTGATTGTCTGCTTCTATTGTATATACTTTGGGATACTGTGTCCATGAATAGGTATCCGGAATGACCATCCTGATTCATAGAATAGGAACTACTGTATGTGCTAAGTATTTTCATGAACAACTTTCTGCCTCGGCACGATTTTGTGTTGGTTGAAAGCACAAGAACTTTAAGAAATTTTCATCCGAAGGGGGTTCATACTCGGGGGAGGACCGCAAGATCTTGAACTGCTCCGAAAACAGATCTTGCAATGTGGAAGGCAACGATTGCCAGCCAGCAGTGTCTGCGAGCAGTGCCTATGATGTGGATGCTTGACGTGATTGCCGTTAGTCTGTAACCTTTATAGGGAAGGTGTATGGCTTCTCTGGTGATAGCAACTTGAATCTGCTGTTACTGTCACTTTTCAACTCCAGTCGGACGAAAGATGCCCAAACAGCGCAGCGTCCGCTTTTTAGTCAACTAAACCAGGAGCAATCTAGTTCTATCAGCCGGCAATGTGGGGTGCAGTGAAGTTGCCGGCACTCTGCCACTATGACGAAACCGAGGTGCCCGAGCAAACGAGCAATGACAGTGGTTGCTCATGTCCTTCAACAATATGGGAAGGAACATAGGTGGCGAGGTCTTAACGGCAATTGATGTGCCTTTTCCGCCGTTTTCACCGAATATGCTTACTCAGCCTCTGCAAGTGGCTGTCACCAGTGTCTTCGGTGGGTTTCAGATTTTGAGTTGACGGATGTCCGGCGAGTCCATGTCTTCCGAGACCGTTGTCAACTTATAACTCCAACGTCGCAGCCCGCTCCTTCTAAATAGAATAAGACACTACCAAAATGCGTGCCGTTTTTTGTCACAATTACACTCATCCACATCCGCACAAGAACAAGATGCATATTTCTCCACAGGAAGCCCACCACGTCGCCGTTCTTGCTGGCCAGGGGGAATGCGTTAAACTGGCCACAGCCGTCAAGGCTCTTGCATCGCGGGAACACGAGTCGCCAGCCGACATCCTCATTGCTTGCAAGGATGACTTTCAACAGACGGCTGCACATATCGCTGCCAAGGCCGGGCAGTCCAGTATGTTTTTGTCCTTCGTTTTCTCCGGGGCAGGGGCTAATCCCGAACAGAGTCCATCAACACGCTAGCCGACCTTTTGGATGACGGTGACAAAAGAGTTATCTACTTCAACATGGCTAACCGTTTCTCCGGCGACCGGCCCATTCATACGGCGATGCGCCATGGGTATTTGGATGCGTTCAAAGCTCTGGTCAACCATGGAGCGGATCCAACAATGAAGAATCGCTTTGGGGATATTGTCGAGGACTATCCAGGAGATTTCGAGCCGGAGGAGGTATCGCGGATTGTGGAGGCATATAGGACCAGAGTGGACAAGCTGAAAGCGTGATCTTGTATTGAAGACTCTAATAATCATTGTGTAGACTGTCATTACAGCTACCAGCTCCCTACAAACACTGCCGCAAAATAGACGGCGTGACCCAACAACCGGATTACCCCACAACTGGACATGATCCGTACAGGTACCCCCTTTCGTATTACATGGCCAAAACATTCATTTC
>MU866522.1:0-19802 GCA_033296915.1 Triangularia setosa | reverse complement strand
TTTGTTTGGTGCCTCAAAAACCTTGATTTGATTTGTTTATTTGATTTGATTTGATGGATTTGTTTGATAGATTTGATTTGTTGCCAGCGCTGGTTTGTCTCTTAATGATCCCACGTCCATATGAAGCAGAATCACCTAGCTTCAAGACATGCAACCAGGCAGCTTTGAATAAGTCTTGTTGACAATCACGGCTACCTATTACACTGTATTCTATAGCAGTTCTCCCTAGTCTATTTAGCCCTCTTGACAACAAACGCACCACGCTCAATGGTGTTGATGAGAATAAAACCACTCTTGAAGAAGGGGTAGTGACTCCATGTGCCGACAAAGTCGAGGATGCCACCCTCAGGGAGAGCATCATCCTCGGGGTAAATGTCGAAAAAGCCAACCTCCTTTACTCGGGCACCGGTGGGGTCCCTGGACAAGCTAGATACATCCAGAATTCTTAACCCGGAGCCATAGTTGCTCTGGTAAGAAAAGCCATCAATCACAAACTGGTTGTGGTCGATGCCATAAGCAGCGCTGCGGAAGTAGCCAGTTTGCTTGGGTTTCTCGAGAGAGCGGATATCCCAGAAGTATGTGATAGGATACCCGCTGGCAGCCGGGCCAACACCGTTGACTTCGTCAAGCTCGTCATCGAGGACAAGGAACTCTTGCCAGGCAGTGTTGGTGACCCAACCCTGGTGGGTATCTGTTTTTGGACGTTGTCAGTGCCCATAGGCGTGTCGAGGAACAAGCGAAAGCATAGTCAGATCTTACAGGCTGCTCCCTCGTAACTAGTGCGTGAGATGATGTTGGTGGCATTCTTATCGGTAACGTCGTAGCTAAGAAAGAAGAAACATCTCATTAGTCACGGGCACAACCCTGGTGTGGCCCTTCGAACTCGACCGTTGGCGAAAAGACTTACATGGTCAAGGTGTCTTCGTTGTAACCGTAGCAGATATCCCGGCCCCAGTACTTGAAGTCAGGTCCCCGGTATGTCAGACACTGAGCGTCGTGGACATATCCATCACCTGCGGCACATCCGAGTGTCTTGGGCTTGGCTGGGTCCTTGAGGTCAATGAAAATCAGACCGGAACGGCACGCGCTAGTGCGGGGTGCAGCGCCGACAGCAACGGCATACTGCTTCTCCTCATTGACGACTACGTTGTGAGTGCGGCCAATAGGCAAGTCATTCCACCAGGATGTGACATCCCTCTCGGGGTCAAATGTGACAGGCTTCTTAGGGTTGATCTTGGTGAGCTTGCTCATGTCAAACACCTGAACACCGTGACCGGCAGCCTCGGATCCGATGATGATGAAGTTCTTGTAGCCCCTGATTTCGCGCCAGATTAGGGGCTCGATGCCCTTTGTCTGGGGTAGGCGGCCAAGGTAGACAAGTTTGCCCTTCTTGTTGATCTCAGCAAAGGCTGCACCGTCAGCCTGAGCGATGACGACAAATTCACGGCCGTCCCGACTGGTCCAGCCCCACGAAGAAGAGCCCTCGCCAGTAGCGGATCCCAGGTCGGCGTGAGAAACAAAATCGTAAAAGTCGACCTGTTATTCATCGTTAGAACATGTCTCGTCTAGGCTTTGTGATATCAGAACAGAATAGGCACCTTGTTGCACTTGAAGGTGTTCATGGCATCGCCGGGGATGACAGCCGCAACGCCATTCTTGCAACGGATGGCACCGTCGCTGCCCCGAGACTTCCACTTCTTGGAGTTGAAGTGGCCGGCCTTGAGCTCACGGCTCCATGTGGCATGCTTCTTGGCCATCAACTGCTCGTGGACAATACCGCTGTCGTAGATCTTGGCTACCGCCGGGTCGGGAGCAACCTCTTTGGCAGCGACCCCATGGGCCAAGAGGGCCGTGATGGCTGCGGTGGCGAGCTGGATTGTCCTCATGATGATACTGCTGCTCTGTCACGAGAGTGAGCCGGGTTGTGTGAGGTCGACTTGAGGCTGGATGGGAGGTAAGATGCCTAGCGATTGAAAGCAGCGGCCTTGGTGCTTTTATGGCAATGGTTCTTTTCTACCAGATGCTCTATCCCCAGGTGTCAACCCTGCCCATGTCTCGCATCCTTCCTCCTTTTCGAAACATGCCGTGCTACAGTCTCGGCATCGCAGGTGTCCTTCTCTCATCAGAAAAATGTTGGATATGTCGCCATGGACTCTAGGCCGTTCTATTGATTTTGTGTTGCGACGGGCGCTCTCGTCTCCTTCCTTTTTGGGGAGGTTGTATCGACAATGCTAAGATAAGTAGGCATATTCTGGGGTCTGGAATTCGCAATCGGCATTCGTTCGTTGCATCATGGCACTTAGGGGCTAGGAAGTCCAGCACCAGCATCTTGGGATGAAAATATGCCAATTTGAATCATGCCACCCATTCAAGCATGGGCTGAGTCTCCAGCACCGGTATTGGACTACGCTGCAATTAACATAGGGTAGAAAGCCAAGAGCCTGATATTGAATTCGGCATTGGGAATATGATAGTGGGCGGCAGAAACCGTTATCGATGCTGCAAGCACAGGCAGAGTGGTACGTAGGAGGCTACTGTGGCTTCCTAGTGTAGGAGCGGGGCAGTTTTAACCTCCTTCCACATCGGGTTGGGCTCTCTCTCGGAGACAGCCCCAACTCGAGGCATATCATCTCATGTCCCCGCCTCCTTCCAACAGTTAATTCAATGTTCTCCAATGTTGCAAGCCTGCTCGGGATCTTCGGACAGTTAAGAGGCTCCCCTCCAGTGACCCAACAGGTCCATCATGTCGATCACAACACTTCCTTGTTGGCCTGAGGCAGCATTCGCGTCCCAGAATGACCATACTTCCAAGTTTCCCATTCACCGTTACCTTCCTAAAAAAAGCTTGTCATTTATAAGCTTCCATGTTTCTCCACAGTTCAGGACAAGGACTGCTTGGTCTAGGCCTTTAGTTGAGACCTATGGGTTACTCGTTATTTCTGCAATGCAATCTCAATATGCCCTGTCCTCTGATGCATGCATTCCCGTGGCACCAAAAGCGCCAAAACAACAGGAGCTGCTTTTCTGGGTAAGTACAGGAAGGTCGCGGTCGATGTGGGATTCAACAAACGATAGCACCCGGTGGCAAAATCTGCTGAGCAACATATCACCACATGCTCGTATTGCCAGGCATGTGCTGGTAGAAAGCAAGGAGGCTGGGGCTATGTCATACGAATGGCTATGTTTCACCACGCCAGGCCATTATTAATGGACATTTAGAGAAGCGAGTGAACTGTGATACCAGACAAATGATATTGGTACATATGGGGATTTTCCTTATTGTGATCCTTGGGTTCCATATCTAGTGACCAGCACTGTCCTGAACCAAACAACAATGCGGTACCTGTATAATTTCCAACATTACACAAACTTTCCAGATGAAAAGCTACCCCAAAAAAATCAAAAGGCAGAGCCACCCCCTGCAAGGGCAGTCAAATTCTTATTGCCTTTCAGGATGATCGGTTTTTCTTTGGGCAAGGCGTCAATAACCGAATCTGGCAGATGCAAATGATCCTTGACCACTTGCTTTGGCGTCAAAGCAAGCCATTGAGCAACGCTGATATCGCTAAACTTGGGGGCCTGCAACACCTCGAGAAAGATCAGATCCTCGGTGCCCGTGTTTTCAATGTAGTGTGCTGCAGCGGCGGGTACATAGCCTACTCCTCCAGCCGTGAAGTCAAAAGTCCTTGACGCGGCAGGGGCACCGTAGACGGTTATTCTACCTGACCCTTGGAGAAAAAAGTTCCACTCATCCGATGTCGTGTCTTGGGTGCCGTCAGTGTCAGAAAGTATAAACCAGAATATCAAAAGAATAGGGCAACATACGCCAGTGAATCTCCCGCAACGCACCCGGCTGCACAACCACCAGCGCGGCCGAAAACATCTTTGCCACTGGGAAAGTCGCCGGGTCCAGAATCTTGACGCTTCCTCCCGGAACTTCAAACGGCTTCTGCTGTGACCAGTGGTAAGTGAACGAGCCGTTACCGTGGATGCTGCCTGCGGAGCTCGTGATGTTCTGTTCCGAGATATTCTTGGGTGCCGGTGTTCCGTTAAAAATATACAGTTGGTCCTTAGGGATGTCTTTGAAGGCATCGACGCCAGCACGCAGGTCCTTGCTGAGAACCTCGATGGGATTCCGTAAAAAGAGCTCAGACACCAAAAATGTGCCATCTTCGGTGAAGTCTCCCTGGTCAAAGACAAGCAAGAACTCGGCACCCTGTTCAAAGGCTTGGATAGAATGCGGAATGCCGGCGGGAAAGAACCAGACATCGCCAACGCAGATATCATCGACGAACGAACGGCCTTCATCGTCCACCAGCGCCACGCGGACACTATTGCCGCTTTGTTAGCTTTTGACAGTAAAGACGGGCGGAGAGCTATTATCACATACCATCCCTTCAACATCAACGCCCACTCGTTTGCAGTATGCCAATGCAACTCTCTATATGCATGGGGCGCAAGGCGCATATCCACTCCAGCCATGGCTATAGCAGCAGGCAACACGGCTGTGTTTTGCTGTCTAGCCCAGCCAGAGTTCTTACCAGTTCCCGCCCGATTATGAGACAGGCCCATCGGCCACATCAGATTGGGCATTTCACCCGCATCAGTTCCCGGAGGAGCAAACAGGTCCGGGTTCAATTTTTCGTAATCCAAAGTCCCTTCAATTTCTTTTGTCAGTGATATGGGCTTTTATTCGAGGAGAAAGATTTGAGACATACTGGGACCGGGATCAGTAGCCCCATTTTCACCCCTAATCGGTTGGGGCGGGTTGGCGCTGTTGAAATCAAGGTACAAGCCCAATTTGGCGTCTGCCCCTTGACCATTGACAAACTCAGGATCAGGAACGATAGCAGAGTCAGACTTGCCCGGGTTTGGTAAAGGAGCGTTGCCTCCTAGGAGACTGAAGTCGCCGCGGAGCGAGCCACTAGACGCAGTCACGGTGGGCGTTGGCGGCTTTACTCCACCAACTGGGCCGTCATTCTCCCCATAGTCCCCTATTCTGGTAGCATTGTCAGAGAATGATGATGGACGCCATTATCACAGCAACACCTCGAGAGAGGGGCTTGTGATCATCGTGACGTACTGAGGATGCGGCAGGGCTATGGTCCTGGCAACTGCCAAAGCAAGGGTTACCGCTAGATAATGGCGCATGGTGAGCGAGGTTATCGAATCTGTGTGTTTGGTCGCTTTAAATGTGTTTTGCGTGAAGAGAGGCCAAGAGTCGGAATGGGCACTTCTTATATTATCATGACAATACCCTGGTGGACCGAGATCAGGCAAACTACCGAAGTACAGGTTTTCCACCCATGTTCACATAAAATTGCTGCAATAAACCAATTCAAGAGATCCTTCCCTACTGGTAAGCGGACCTGGTTCGGGTTTTCCGACATATGGCCATGATCGGTCTTGCAGCAGCCACAAACCGTCGCTCGGCCAGTGTCTTTGGTGGTTACCTACTCGAAGTGAGCGACGGTTCGTGCCACGTCAAACTGCCCTCATCGTATAGGGCGGTATGGGGTGTGTAAGCAATCTGCCTGCCTCGTACTTGAAGAATGGTGGGAAGTAGGTAGGTAGGCTCCGGATCTTGAAAGCTTCCCTTCTCTCAAGTCCACATGGCATGGTTCCTCGAAATATTTGATTGATGTATCGAACATGTGGTACTACAGGAAATTAGCTGTGTTCATCAATAGCCACATGCTACCAAAAATTTGAGGTCCAAGTGTAGAATGAACGATTTGACGATGAAGGTTGGTGGGGGGTGCGACTGACGGATTGATGTTCTCGGTGAATTGCCATGATTGAGGGCACGGGTAGGCTGATGGAGGCCGTCTCCGAGAAGCCGAGCACCTCTGTGGGTGGTAGTTCAAGAGAACGGACAAGAATCGGTGGAGCATCGGTGACTTGAAGTCAGAGTAAGATGACACCGAACGCACAGACCACCATTCACCGTTATCAGCCGAAAATTTGTTGCCAATTGAGTGCGATTGCGTGAGAACCTCAATGACCACCTACTTCTACGGAGCGTGTTTACGGCCAAAGACGTCATCCGACCATAATCTCACCAAGACCGTCTCAAAATGGAGGTAGATAGCGACGCGGACTCCAGGTTCCAGGAGGGAACACGCCACTTTCTCGACTGGTTTCAGTCTCTGCCAGGAGCTACTTTTCACAAGGACATTGCGATTGAGGATTTGAGAAGTCGAAATGCAGGGCGGGGTATCGGTATGTTGCGACTGAGGCTCTATCTCCTTGAGTCTGATGCATTTTGCTGACAAAGTAGGTGATCAGTCGCCCAAGCCGACATTGCAGCCGACACAGTTCTTTTCACCATTCCCCGCAGCAGCATCCTGTGCGCGGCCACTTCCCCCCTGAAAGACAAAATCCCCAATATCTTTGACCTCGACAGCGAGGAAGGAGATGATTCTGAGGATGAGGGTGAAGGTAGCAATCAAAACTCGTGGACCCTCCTCATCCTGATCCTCATCTATGAGTACCTCCAAGGGTCTTCTTCTCAGTGGAAGTCCTACCTCGATGTCCTCCCCTCCACCTTCAATACCCCCATGTTTTGGACACCCAATCAGCTCTCCTTCCTTCAAGCATCCGCCATAACGTCCAAAATCGGCCAGGCCGAAGCCGAAAAGATGATCGCATCCAAAATCCTTCCTGTCATCCGCTCCCACCCCCAAATTTTCTTCCCCTCGTCAGCCACGCCCCTTTCCGACGATCAGCTCACCCAATTAGCACACCGCATGGGGTCTACCATCATGTCCTACGCTTTTGATCTTGAACAGGACATGGAAATTCCTGAGCAGTTGGAGAACGACGACGAGTGGGAGGAGGACCGCGAGGGCAAGACCATGCTGGGAATGGTACCCATGGCAGACATTCTCAACGCTGATGCCGAGTTCAACGCCCACATCAATCACGCCGAGGACGCACTGACTGCCGTCTCCCTCCGGCCCATCAGAAAAGGGGGAGAGATTCTCAACTTTTACGGGCCGTTATCCAGTGCCGAGCTGCTCCGACGGTATGGATACGTCACGGAGAAACACGCCAGATGGGACGTGGTTGAGCTTTCTTGGAGTCTGGTTTCCTCTGCGCTGCAGCCAAAGCTCCAGGTCCAGCCAGAGCCTTGGGAGAAGATCTCCACGCTGGTGCAGCATAATGAGGAATTTGAGGAGGCGTTTGTTCTGGAACGCCAAAGTCCAGATCCTTCCTCCACAGGTTTATTAGAAGAGTCGGCCAGCTTTACCTCCCTTCCAGACGAGCTTGGTGAACAGTTTAAACTCTGCCTAAAAGTCTGCAAAAAGGTGACCGAGGGCAGAAACGATATTGCCGCTCTTGCGTTGAACGATAAAGATTTCAGGAAAAAGTTGTACCTGGAAACCATCCTGGAAGCAGTGATGCAGAGAGAAGAGGAATACGGTGCCACACTAGAGCAAGATGATCAGCTTCTCCGCTCCGGTTTGCCAGACGAAAGAGAAAAGATGGCTGTGTGGGTGCGCCGGGGAGAAAAGCAGATCTTGAGAGAAGCACAAGTGTGGATCAATACGCAGCTCGAGGAGTTGAGGGACAGACCTACGGAACAGCAAGAAGACGAGGGGAGGGCGGCGAAGAGGAGGAAGTTATAAGTATGTAGAAAGACCCAATAAATTAGTAAGATGATGCCCGCTTTGCAAGCTGCATTTCATTGGGGTAGTATCTCCGGTCGGTATGTATAAGCCAGATGAACAAACAAACGCCGATTCATTGCAAGACTGCCATCAATCTTCATCATAATCATGCCTGTTCTTTGGCTTCTTTCGTATTAAGCCAGCATTGAGAATATTTACCGGTTTCAGCGCGCTCTCGTTCAACCCCGCCATGCCTTGCCCTGTTTCCTGGGACGGCCCTTTCCTACGTACTAGTCCCGTCAGGTTGGTCACGGCACCTCCCTGGTTGCCACTGTTCTCACTGCCAAAGAGGTTGGCTTGCGTCCTGGCCTTGCCGTGAACCAATGCACCCCATTCGTCAGCGCCAACACCGGCCTGGTTGATCCAGCGCCGGGAACTTCCCGTCGCCTTGTCCAGTGTCGAAAAGTCCAGATGCAACAGCAGCTCAATATCTCTCTTGTATTCCGGCTCGCTGACCACCTTGGCACCCCGTCCTTCTGGGGGCCAGTAATAGTATTTTGTCGACGTCGGTCGGTCGAGTAGGTAGTTACGGAGCTGGCGCTTTACCTTGGGCGGTCGAGAAATGATAGGCCCCGTCAGCCTTATCTTCTTTTTCGTCTTGTCTTTTCTCTTGGGGCGATTCGGTTGCGGGGTTCTCGGTGTGACAGCATCGGTGTCTTGCTTCAGCAGGCTGCCTTTGCTTAAGCGGGGAGTCTGAGCGAGGATATCTACGCGTCGACGGGGAGGTGTAGATGGCGGGTTTTGGGATGAGAATGGCGTATCAAATGACGAGGCGGGCGTGATAACGTTCTGCTGGGCAGTAGTATCCCTCTTATTGGTGTCAAATACTAGCCAAATAAAACCCGTGAGCCGTCCGCTCGAGCACTCCTGGCGAAACGACATCATCTCCCAAAACTGGTCCAGGTTCTTAACGCTCGCCCACTTCCACATACCCTGCTTGCGTTTGGAGACTTCTTCGTCCAGCTCGTCGCGGAATCGGGATTTGGGGTCGTCGGGGTAGCGTGGGATCAAGCAGCGTGGCGGCACCCAGTCGAACTCGTCGACGTAATGGGATATTTTCTCCAGAGGATGACCAATGATCCAGTTGTTTGTGCTCGCAGCTGTTCGTGGAACAAAGGCCCTCGTGTCAGATTCTTCCAAGCCGGGTACGAGGAGGTACCCTTTCGGGATTCCCCATGCCTCCCTTCTCAGCCCCTCCATCAACAGGTTGAGGACTCTGCACCACCACTTGACCAAGCCCCGGTCGTCGAGAATATGCTTGCCGCCATTTTGCACGCTGCCTGGAAACAGGTACTGCGACTGAGCGCGGGCGAAGAGGTTCACGATAGTTTGTGTATTCTTGCGTCGTCGATGTTCGATCAGGTAGGCGAGGAAGGTGGCTGTAACTTGGCGGATGGGGGAGGCGGTGCCCTTGGGGAGCTTCAGCAGATGCAGGAACCCAGTCGAGTCCGCCTTGCCAACAAAGAGTGTGGTCGAGTAGGCCGTAGTGAAGATGAAGATCTCGACAGCAAACACCAACACCTGGGTTCTGGGCTCAGCGGATTTGGCCTCGTCGGCACCGGGGGAGACGCGTTTCAACGAGGGAGACGCATCGTGGTCACGGTGGATGGAAACAGCCAAAAAGTGACTTTCGCCAAATGTCTTGTCTGGCCGCTCGTCTGGTGGAGCCGAACAGAGAGCTTCGGTCTTTGTTGGGGGCGTCGAGAGATGGTAGATGGTGAACTTGTGACCCTGGGGCAGCACAGCTGCGAGTCGATCGCGAAGCGTGTCAGAGCTGGCGGGAGTTGGGGTCACGCTCTTGAAGGCACGCTTCAAAGCCGAGGATGCTGTAGAGGAAGACATGGCGGCGATGGGCGCCCTGGGAGACAGCGAGACTCGAATTGGCTTTCCCAGGTCCTATGCAGCAACTTGAGCACCGTGGCAGACCGGATGGAGCCTGGGGAGAGCCGGAGCTGGAACTGGGGCTGGGGCCAGAGCCAGATGCTGAGCCTGGTCGCGTGGGTTCCTTGGTGTGACCATGCATTGATCAATGACATGCATTCATTCTGTCTGCCAGTCCCCCTTGCAGGAGCGGGGCAGTACACTGTGGGGTAGCTGGGCTGAGCCGGCGCCGAAGTTCAACCGCTTGGCAATCGGAGTAATTTAGCTAGCAAACCAAAACGGCGGAAAAAAATTACAGCGCACTCGTTGGAGTTAGTGCATGTGCTTGGAAGCAGCAGACAGTGACGACCTGGAGCTGGCCATCACACCTTGACAAATTTGTCCCGCCAAACACATCCCAAACCTACGACACCATGGCTCTCAATCCCGCGCGGTCATCTCTCTCGTCAGCCTCCAAGGCTCTGGCAAGATGCACCCGGCTCCCACCACCGTCGGTTGCGAGCAGAATGGGCCTATCTACCCGCCAAATGTCGACAGAGACAACAACGACAACAACAAACGCCGCGGCCGATAGCCAATCATCCTCATCCGAACGTCGCCCACGATGGTCTTACACCCCAGAACGAATGAAGGGTCCTGGCTTCTCCATCAATATCGTCAAGAACCCCGCACGCAAGATATGGCACGTAAATGAGGACCCAGAGAAGGTCGACACTGTTTTCAACCGGTTATTAGGGAAGAATGGCGACAAAATGTTGCCAGACGAGATTAAGTGGCTGGCTGTGACACACAAGAGTTTCGACCAAGGAAGGAGAGGCTTCAACACGAGGCTCGCTTATTATGGTGCGTCGACCTGTTTTTGCATCACGGCTCGTTCTGGGAAGGAAAGCTAATTCCGGTTATCCCCTCAGGCCGTCAAATTCTTGCTCTCGAAACTACACGAAGTATCCTCGCTAGCCCGCTCCCCGAGGGTGCGGCGCAAGAAGTCACCTTCTCAGACGAGCACGACCGCGAGCCGTTCCATCACCCCGCTCTCGCCAACGTCGACAAGCTCTATGCCAGACAGCCTCGAGACGTAACAAGCAAAGAAAAGATTGCCAAGCTGGCCTTGGATGTCGGTCTGGGTGAAATCACTCGGTGGAAACCCAGGATGGTATGGCTCTCCCCCAGGATTCCGAATAACCCGACTGTATCAGCTAACAACTGGACTCTGTTTCGCAGCCCGAAAATCTTGAGCTGTCAGGTATCGTTCCGGTGCTCAACACGTCTGTCTTGGCCATCATTGGTGCTATTTCACTTCAACACGGCGCCGAAGTCGCGCATCGCGTTGTCCGCGACAGAATACTAAAGAGATTGGCATAAAGAAGGCAAGGGGTCTGGCGGATAGCATTGTGTATAACCTTGTATTATAGTTTACTGGGCGGCCGGGCAATGTAGAAGTGGCTGGCCAGGGTGTCCTCCGGTAACTTGCAATGACACCAAACAAGAAGAGGAACAAGTCACCATCCATTCACAAACTGGATCTCGGCCACCTTCATGGGCTTCTTGCCGACCTTCATCCACCCGTCTCCATCGATGAACTGCTTCCCTCTGCTCAACAAAAAACGGCGATAGTAATCAGTGTCCACACTTGCTTCCTGCAGCATGCATGTACCGCCTTTCCACCCCGCGGGCGGCATGCGCTCTGCATACAAAAACAAGACAAACTCGTCCAAGTCGGCAAAAATAGTGCGCGCAAACGCTTTCAGAGTGGCTGCCCCCACGGGGTGAGACCAGGGGGCCATGCTCATTGACAACCTTTTCAAGCCCTTTGTCTTGGCCGCTGGCTTCCTCAAAGGAGGTGCATCCATCTTGCGGAGCCAATCCAACAGTTTTGCCAGGCGGGTGTAATGGAGATCACCGAGCAAAGCCACCGTGTCGTGCTCTAGGTTGAGGTACAGCATACGGGAAGGCAGCAGGTCACCAGGTCGTTCCCAGTTCATGTCCGGTTCAAGAGGATGGTGTCGGGCGCTGGGAGCGTAAAGGGGAAGCGTGACGTGATAGTGCTCCAAAGCCGCGCAACGGGCCTCTATAGAGACCGAGAGAGCAACAGCGTTGAGGGAGTGCGATTGCCACTTGGGTTGCTCGCGGTGATTGTCATCAGCGTAGTGGGTGCGACGGGTGTGAAGGACGACCGTACGAGGGAGGAAGGAGAGATGCCTTTTTAAACGTTAGTTGGTGGCATCCAAGCGTGGTGATGAAGGAAGGAAAAGCCTGACCATATCTTGAGACGGAGCTCGGCAGGAAGAAGTGAGAAAAGAGGGAATGTTATTGGGTCCGGGCTCTGGTTGGCGGACTTTGAAAAGGACCGTGGTGAGACCGGCTCGGCAGTCGATGGGCAATTTTCAGGTGTTGATCCCGTCTCCGGGGTGGCCGTGGTCACGGAGCACGGCGAAATGGACAGCTCTGATACTGTGACAGTGACTCGGGACTGTGACCCATGAAGCTTGTCTCTCGGCTGTGGGCTGCCGACAACTGTTTCGACCCGAAGCTCACCGACGGTAGGTCCAAGGGAATAACCGCCTGTCAGCGGCATGACAGCCATGTTACTGCGTTAGCTCCTCGTTGATGTTATAAAACGCTGAGTGTAATTTGGTCATGAACTGGCTTTTGCACGAGGTAGAGTCAAGTGAGGGAACCTGGGAGACGTCGGGGGGCCGTGCCTCTTAATATAATGCTGCCGTCGCAGACACCACCATTTGAGCAGTTGTTTCGGCATACTCCGCGTCTTAAGCCTCATTCATTAAACACCTATTTTGTACTTGATGGCCTAAATCAAGAACGTTGGGCGGTGTGTGAGCCCGTGATGGTAACCGATGAAATAAAATGTCAGCCGCTGGGCTGAAAGTGGGGAATTTCAGGGGGGTTCCCTCAAATCTGACCAGTCTCGTGAGACGTCCTCCGTGTCGAACTGATGTCAGCACGCCCTTTGGTACTGTCTAGATTTTCGGTCTATCTCCAACACCCCGCTCCCCATGTCTGCATGGCATGGCTTTTCCCACAAGGTTACTTCGACACCCTGCTGGGATTTTACAAAGCGTCTTAGGGACTGGTATGAGTTTGGAAACTTTGTCAACCCCGAGAAAAATTGCTCTCAACATTACGCACGTAGTTAGTGCTAACTTAGTATGCTTTATCGTGCCTACCGTTGAAGGGTTGTCGCCAGGCTCGTGACTGGCAAGTATATAGTGGATGGAACGTCACCAGGTGGACATTTGATGTCGAGATATTGACTGCCAAACCGTGAAGCCCCGACTGCTTGATATCTTCCACTTCAAAAGCTAACTTCATGGCTGGGTAGTGATATAAGCAAGGTACATAAAGGAGTGAAGTGCTATGATTACTTCTTCTTCACCGTCATCAGCATCCCATTTACCGGCTTAGCAGTTACCTGTTGAGTCTGAAAACATCCGTTAGCAACAAGCTTTTATGATGCAGGCGTGGATAAACTCACATTGTACACATCTTTCCCTTTCAGTCGACACTTCTTGCCTGCTGGGTCAAGAATGAAACCTCCCCTTTCATCCCTTTCCAGCTCTCCAAACCCAACTTTGGTGAAGTTGTATTTCCTCGCCACAAATGCAATGATGACTCTGGCTTCGATGGTGGCAAGGTCCTGGCCGATACAGTTTCTAGGACCGCGTTCAAACGGTCTCCAAGCGCTTGCCGGAAACCTTCTGCCTTCGTCAATGTTGATGTCTCCATCGTTGCTCGAGCTCATGATTCCACTCTTGTCACCCAACCATCTCTCAGGCATGAATTCATCTGCCGTGTCACCAAACACTCGGTGGTCTCGCTGTATGATGGTTGCGCAGTTGTAAAGGACCATGCCATCGAGGCACAACTCCTGCCCTTCGGGGGTGCGCACAACAAAATTGCTTCCCAGTGGCGTCATCCTTGCTGTGCCAGCCGGTGGGCAAAGACGGAGCGTTTCCTTAATGACCGCGGTGGTATACACCATGTTGTTGAGTAATTCATCCCCTCCCAGGCCCAGCAGCTTCTGCTTCATCAACTCAAAGCTTTTTTCTGATTCGGGGCCAAATAGGGCGTCCAGCTCAGAAACCAGCGTTTGTTGCGCTTTAGGGTGCCGATGAAGAAAGTAGAATGCCCATGCCAGAAGAATGGACGTCGTGTCATGCCCTGCGAACAAAAAAGTCTTTACTTGATCGATTGTCTGAGCCAACAGCTGCTCGTCGAGTTCGTCATGGCCCTGTAGCGATAGGCTCAGCACACTGCGCTTCTCCTGCGGCTGCTCCTCGCCATGCTTCTGCCGAATCATCAGTTCCAGGAGCGAGTCGACTTTCTTGCCAAGGATAAATCGTTTAAGTGTCAGCTTTGGGTGGCACCACCAAGGCAACATACTGCTCCTTCCCTGATATGTGTGAACTAGTTGGTCATAGACCCTGATAAACTCGCCCTGTTTCGACGAGTCGGGGTGCTGGGCGTCAAAGTTGATGCCCATCGTCACTGCTCCGATGATGTCAAATGTCAAACTGATGATGAGATCGGTCAAGGGGAACGATTCGCCGCTTTCGCAGAGCTTGTTCAGCCTGCCGAGGAAAATTTCGGTCTTATCAATGATACAAGGGAGCAAGGTTATGAGATGCTTCGGCGCAAATCCAGGGTTGTATTGCTTTCGCACCGACTTCCATTCCTCTCTTTGCTTGGAAAGGATGGAGTGAGGACCAATCAGGTTGACAAGGTCGGCTATCGTAGGGGATTTGGGAGCGCTCCAAGGATATTGCTTCGTTGCTTTCGACAGTTGCTCTGCGACTTCATGGGAGGAGATAACCGCCATGGCATAGCCGGCTGGCCGGGTGTCGACAAGAAGCACGGAAGGGTTACCAGCAGCTTCGACCATCTCACGGAGAATCCAGTCTGTTTACACAGAAGGTGAATTGTCAGCCACGTGTAGGCTAAAATTCAGGATGAGTAGATGCTCACCGATATGTAGACCAGGGCGGTCGTTATTTTTAACCGTAAATTCATGAATTGTCTTCATGTGTCCCCAAATGAAAGACGGCTTGAGTTGTGGAAAGTTCGTGTACTGCTTGAACCTGCGATGCCACGCCACCGTCAAGAGGTAAACCACGGCCGGGAGCAGGGCCCAGAGTACGAGGTGGTCCGTCATGGTTTTTTGTTCCTATTTGTTTCCAATCAGGTTTCAATAGTCAACGACTGTAGTGTATGGCAATGAAGAACATATTCATACTTACAGTGCGGCTGGCTTCAATTGTTACGATGCAGTGTTTTCAAGGTTGTGCGGTTAAACAAGCAGAGGGCGTCAACGATTTATTATAGAAGGGAAACATAGCGCTGTTATTAGAGTGGGGGCTTCCCGTTACAGAGAATCGGTTTACTGGAGGGGAACGCAGAACAAGGATCGGATGAACTCCATGAACGGAACTTGGCTGGTAGTTTTTTGGGGCGGCGGTTTGGTCTGATCGCTTCGGCAAGAACACCGGATCACCCACACGAGAGCCCGCCAGATCTGATATTGAGACATGGCAAATGCGATGGGATCCCATTTCAGGCCTGGACTTTACCTAATTTCAATAACTTCGCTGTTAATAACCTTCAACTGAAGCTGGTATCGTGGCAGACCGTTGAAAAGGGGGTGGTCCTACCCGCGTAGCATCCGGCTAAAGACACCCTCTCCTGCGTGCACTGGAGCAGCCTGTTGATTTGGTGGATACATCACAATCTGTCCACGTTGGGTTTCCATCATGATCGGCTTCAAATCTTCCCATTCTCCCGACCCCCTGTGTTTCTTTCGCTTCCCAAGATCAGATTGACCTGGTTGCTGACCCCAACCAACTCCCCTTTCTCGTCCATGATCACCACTTCCAGATCCAGCCTGCCATTTCTGATCTCCTTGCATTGCATCCTCAACCTGAGCCACTGGACCGCTTTCGTCTCAGGCAGCGAACGCTTCAGCTCCAGGCTCATCACAATCGTCGGATACCAAAACATCACATTCGCCTTGAATGGTTTGTCTGTCTTGCTGCCGGGGGCAGGCCGAAACGCTTCAACGACGTAGGGGAAAGCATCGCTAACGAGCCCCAGGGAGGAATTTGTGAACCCCTCTGACGGTACCTTGAATCGCATCCATAAATCGATCACGCTTTGATGCTCCTGTCCCCGCTTTGGAAAGTAAAAGTGGCAGTTATCCAGCACTCGTGCGTATGTACCAAACGTGCCTGAAGAACCAAGATCAAGCTCCCGCCAGTGATCATCCTGCTTTTTCACTTTCAACAAGGAAAAGTCTGGAGTGGGTGTCTTGGACGGTAACGACCAGATGGTGGGCAGTGTCAGCCCTTGCTCCCTGGAGAGATCCGTCATGGTCAGATAGGCCGTAATCTCGGTCCGGGATGTCCCTTTGGTGATCCAGGGCGCTTGATCTAGCAGTCCCCGCTGGTAGAGTGTGAGGTGCAACATCGAGAATAGTCTCCCCGGCTTGACGTCCGAGATGACAATAATAGCAGGGCCAACTTCGGTTCGATTGAGGAATTGGAAATGGGACGTCATGGCATCTTTTTGATTCTTCGATGTTAAATGCAGTCGGGCCGCTTCCAAGAGGCAAGAAGCAGAGTATCCGCCATTGGGGACTGTAAAGGATTGTTAACCAGACTGTTGTAAAGTCGAGAGAGATGGAGACAAACTATACCAGTTCCGATGCAATAGGAATCCAGGAGGTTTGTTTTGTATGTGTGAGAGTCGAGCCTCTCCACCTTGATGGCTTCGGAAAATGGGACGAGGGCCGACATGCTCTCAACTACACAGAAACACAATTTGGTTTGACACTCTGTGAAAGAGGATATGAACTCTGAGCAAGATGAATTAATAAACACACATGGAGTTTGAGTGTCACGCTACTATGTAGTCTTCCATGTGGTAGAATAATCAAGAAACAGACCCACCATTGACCTCGGCTGCCGTAGAAAGAAATCCGAACTTCGGTTAACTACAAGTATGCGTGTCATACAGAGACGCGCTATACCTAAAATAATTGATGGACTTAGGCACAAACCAAGGCATAAAAAGGAACACAGCAATTAACGAGACAGACAGACAACTATTGGATGCTTAAAAAGATGGACAATATGGGAATTGAACCCATGACCTTTCACAGGACGCAGATGTAACAATGCGAAGCGAAAATCATACCCCTAGACCAATTGCCCTATCAGTTGTGATTAACAATAAATTTTTACTTTTATGAATGCCTATTTGCCAAGCCCAATCCGTCAACAGACCCTCTTGAACCTCGGCTGCGATCGAAGATGAGAAGTGGAGGAACTTCCCATCAATATCCCTGAATACCCCATCATCACATGTCAATTCCGACATTGCTCACATAATTTGAAAGTCTTGGAAATCCCAACAATTCAAGCATCTTTACAATTTGAGAGTCGTCACGATCCAGAATTACATATGCCAGCCTAATTTTACCTCCATTGCCAACATTGCTGGCTCGCAGGACGCATCCCTGTAACAGCTGAAAGCCGATCCACTTCTCACCACCCCATCCAAGATGTTCGCGAATGTGGATTGCTAGCACGGTTGCTGAGGAAGAAGAGACAGGGTGGTTCGTTGAAAGTTTTCGCGACAATAAATATCCCGTATCCATTTCATAATGTTGCTTTTGACTTCAACACTCTTAGTAACATCACAGATCTCCTTCCTTCAACTTCACAATCGCAGAACCCCTGGCAGCACTCCGATCCAACCACAACCATGACCGGCGCCGAAATGTCTCCCTCTTCCCCTCCAAGTCCCGAAAAATATCTCGATGAAGCGCCGCTCCTCAAAACCTTCACCCGCCTCAGCAAACAAGTCTATGTCCAAGAACCCGCTTCTTCCCCTCCCCCGGACGCCCATGAAAGTGACCCAACTACCGTGATCATCTATGGCTGGGGTGATGCCGCCCCCAAGCATCTCTCCAAATATGTCACCGGCTACACAACCCTTTTTCCGTACGCCCGCCTCATCCTCATCTTTTCCCCGATCCTCAAGACACTCTATCAGACCCTCGACGCCCGATCCAAAACGATGATACCTGTGATTGAGGCGCTCTACGGCCCTATATCCTCTCTCAGCCCCTCCGCCATACCCTCCAAGTCCGAGTCCAAAGAACGAATCCTCCTGCAAGTCATGTCCAACACCGGTGGCATGAATCTGGCTGCCACCATGTACGCGTTTACGAGAGCCCAGGGTACCGAATCTGCTCAAGTGTTCCCCTATGATCTCATGGTCCTTGACTCGACGCCAGGGAGCACCGCCTTTTTCCCCAACATCGCGCCTTGGTCGCGAGCAATGGCAATAGGGGCGTCGAGGATCTTGCCCTTTGTCCCCTTCATCTTCATCCAGACAATGGCGGTCGTGTTCCTCGCAATGCTGCATGGAATTGGCCAAATCATGGGAGCTACTTCTGCTGCCATGTTCTCTGTAGCCGCTGTTAACGACCCAGCATTATCCGACATCACCTCGAAGCGGCTATATCTCTACAGCAAAGAAGATGACATCATTCATTGGGAAGACATTGAGAAGCACGCGGCTGATGCCAGAAGCAAAGGATGGGACGTGTCGGCGGAGACCTTTGAGGGCACCTCCCATGTTGGCCACATGAAAGCCCATCCGGAGAGGTACTGGATTGCCATCAGCACAGCATGGAAAGATGCGGTCAAGAAACGAGAACAGCAGTGACAATGTGAATCAGACATAGTGGGGAGAATAGAGAGAACAGAGGACACCAAAGTTAGGTCAAGGATGAAGTAATAGACACCAACCTGTAATGCTTATCTTGTCCCTGTTACTTTAAACCTACGGCAGAAAACGCACTTTATCAAGCATGGAAAAGTGTTACAGTCCACCATGAGGTGGGGCGTCAGCCAATCAGGATTAATATGGGAAGAGCCAATCGGGATGGACAAGACGTGCTCAGTACGCTCAGGGACTGAGCACGACAAAGGGAGTTCTATATATACGGAGGTACTAGATGGCTTGTAGATAGTTCTGCAATATGCAATTCACATCGTGAGTTCTTAGGACCAAGCGCTTACGAGAGACAATTGGTGATCTTTGTTGTATACCTTTTGGATACACCGAACCGTTATTCAGAAGCAGCCTTCAACCCAGTATCCCTCTCAGATGTTCTGATCGGGGTTCGTCACACCAACGAAGGACTTTTACACCTACTATTCACAGACCAAGCCCTAAAGAAGCACCAAGACCTAACCAAGGCTCAGAGTTCCCTACAGTCAGACAGAAAGGGGTTCTGGTCAACCAAGCTGAATAGGAGCTCCAGGGAGCTGAAACTGACGTAACCAATTCAGCTGGACATGGTACCATTTGCCGCCAACGTTGTCACCATGTATAGATATAATGGAGGTTCTCTGGCTTTGAAGCAACAGAAGGACAGACAAGAACAGGCAATACAACCACACAGTTGCAACCCCCATCATATTCACCTTCACAGAGTGCATCGAACTTCAGACACCTACTGATACAAGCCCGTACGGGAATTATAGGCTTACAGGGCTTTCTTTTTAAACAAGGGGTTCAAGACTACCTTCTTCTTACTGCCACTGTGGAAAAGGCCGCGAGATAGCTGAGCACCTTGTTATATTTAGGTGAGGTTTACGGGAAGGCTATTGGTTGGGGTAGCTACATCCATTGCCGCGCGCTCCCTGCTCGTGATTACTTGCCATACTGCCATTTGTCAGATTAATGGGATGCATTGTCAGAAAGAATATTCTTGAATGGTATGCAAAGGTTGATTCAATTCTGTCGTTGTGTTACTGGACGGCTAGTGACACTCATTCTTATGGTTCTATGCACACAGACCAAACCACACAGCTGTGGTTACTCAGACATTCAGCTATTCAGACTTCCGGACGATCCATCCCTTAAGCTGCTCTGGGCTGCAAACCAAGTGTCCAACGCCACAATTCTTTTTTGGCATTTCCGGACCTTGGCCGCATCACCTCCCTGACTGTGGGCGGTTAAATCCTCCAGCATCTGTCTTTACCATATACACAGTGGTGTAGATCTATCACCTTTCGAGGAAAATTGACTTCAGTCTTCGGTAAAATGTACTCCAAAATCAGAGTGTCATGTCACGGGTAGCACAGGTTGACAGGTTAATGACAGTAGTATTCAGCTAAGCTACGGTCTGGGCTCTATTCCGTCGGGTACGGGCAGGCTCTA
>MU866521.1:0-19859 GCA_033296915.1 Triangularia setosa | reverse complement strand
TTGTGTAATGGTCGTTATAAGAAGTGTGTAGTGGTGGAACGTGCGTCATCCGCTATGTTGCGTCATCCGCTATGCAAGTACGTTATATATATATATACATATATGTTTGCTCTTTGGTCCTTCATCAATCATGAATGCAATCTATCAACCATGAAAGTACGCTATCTATCATTGGTATAAACCATAACTTGAGAAAATCTGCCGTAGTGTGCTTCAACATCTGACAGATCCCCCCAAAAAGATCACCTGGCCCCCGATCAGCGACGATATTAGTGAAACATATCACTTGCACCTCTTGAGCAAGTCGGCCAAAACCTCCCGGCCAACCTCCTTCACACCCACATATTTCTCATACTCGTCCAGCCGCTGTACAACCTCTCTCAGACTCAACCGCCCATACGGATTCCCATTCCACTCCCCACGGCCCTTCAATTCTTCCCGCTTGGTCAAAAACCTCTCGGCCTCCTCCACCTCAGCCCTCCACCAACCCCTCGCTGCATCAAGAACTTCAAGAGGCGTGCAATTCAGATCGACCGCGCCTCCCTTACGACGAAGTATCATTTTGCTTCCAACTCGGGTGACGAGCTTCGACAGCGTCTCCCTTCTGCCCTTGGTGCAGCCATCGATGAGGTCCTGAATCTGAGGAGGAGTGTGCCGATACTCAGGAAACTCATAGTCGGGCTCCCTCCTATAAGATTGCCAGACGGCGGCGTGCTGAGGCGCACACTGCCCCTCAAAGATGCACCACAAGACACGGCCGAGCATGTACACCTCTGCCGCCTCTTGCTCAACAGGATCGAGAGCCAACCAGGGAATATTGTAGCTTGTGTAGCCATGAGGAAGAGGCGTGTATTTGTCATCCTGCCCCAGGACTTGCCAGTCGGGAAGCAGCCGGTCGAGAAGGGAGACCCACCGGTTGGGCCTCTCCTCGTTGGTCTTGAACTGGCCGTATAGCCTGTTATCTTTGACCTCATGGTTGCCAGCATCAGACTTGTCATCGCGCAGCTGATTTGAAGTCATGCAGCGCTCATAGTTGCTCACGAGCATGTCCGCTCGATCTTCGTGCTCTTGATCCAGCCGTTCCTCCTCCGGTTGGTCTACGGCCAGTGTATGCACGTAAGCAATTGCGTTGACCTCGGGCGCAGCAAACTCGCACCACACACCACGCTGCTCAAAATCCACCATTACCAGGTCTCCTGTGGCCGTGAGGACGACGTTGTCGAGGCGAAGATCAGGGTAGTAAATTTTACCACGCTCACGAATATGCAAGACAGCAGAGGCAAGCTGCTTGGCCCACATAATCTGCATCTCCGACTTGAGAAGTCCATGGATGTGAAGCAAGGGAACCGTGTCTCGGAGGCTCCCGGCTGCATAAAATGGAATGATGAATCCCACCACGCCAGTCTTGCCCCCAAAGCCGCAGTACTTGGTGACTAGATACTTGGGCCTCGAGACAACGTGCGGATGTGGTTCCATGAGTAAAAGATTGCGCAGCTCGCAAACCAGAAATTTGGTGTCGCTGGTGAGGGCCTTGAAGATCCACAGCTTCTTGCCATCTTCTGGCTCATGATGAATGCGAACCAGACACACGCTGTCGTGTAACTGCTGAACGATGCTCAAACTGAAGATATCGATGGATTCAGGGATGATTTCCTTAGGCAGCCCCACGCTGTCAACCAGCACCTTTGGCTTGACCAGCTGCTTTTCGACATGCCAGGTTGTGGCGACGGTGATTTTGATGCTCTCAAGACTGAAGCCAAGCTCCAGAATGATGCGTGTACCAAAAGGCTGGGTCCTGTACAAGGCAGCAATAAATTCGGCGTTGCCCTCGCCCTCCAGTGACCACTTCTGCAGGGCTCTGAGAATGTGTCTGGTGACACCGAGGCGGTTCAGCCTTGTCGAGTCTCTGGTGTGGAAGGCGGCGTTCAAATCCAGCAGTTGCCGGAGGAGAGGGTTCTGGGTGCTTTGCTGGGGAAAAAAGACATCGAACCGCATGGGTGGGACATCGCCCGCGTGCAAAGGGAGGGCGTAGTACTGTGTGCCCGTGCCGGCACAGCCGTCAATCCTCCATAGCGGGTTCGGAGGGGGATCGAGGCTGTCAATTCGGTTCTTGGGGTTCAGCTGGGATTCGGGCCAAGGGACGGGGCCAGTGTCATTGCCGGTGGGCGACGTAGGGTCGAGTGCTGACCGATCCTGGGCAAAGGCAGCGGTTGGATGGATCACATCGTGGATCGTTGTCGAGTTGAGCTCCATGACGGACAAACGGGGTCCTCGAGACACAGAGAAGTGGTCTGGTGCGGTTTGACAACGCTTGCAGAGAACCATACAACGAAATGGATGGAACCGAGACAGCAAGCGAGGTTTGTCGTTGACAACAAGAGGGCGGGAGTATGGTGGTTCACATGTCCAATGGCTTCGAAATGTCTCAACCTTGTCCCTTGGCCAATCTCGAACATCTTGTGGACACGGATGCGTCTGCCATCTAGGTACTGATACACCAATGCTGCAGCTTCCCTAACCAGCAGAACGGGTTTGTGCTGCCTGATCACCGGCGGAGGCAAGAGACAGCAATTTGGGAAACGACCGATGTAAAAAAACACCCGAGCTCTGCTTGCCCTATTGACTCGCCTACTGGCAGCCATCTAGTCGGGCTGACAAAACAAACAGCTATTCCGCACGCAGGAAGCCGTAAAAAGTGGGAGGAGCGCCTGCCGATGCCATTCGACCAGACGCTTCGTGATGGCCCACGCCGATATGTTTGCTGAAGGTGGCGGGTTTGGTCACCCTCTACCTGTCATAGGTAGTCATTGATACCGGCTCATCTGAACATGATTGGTCAGTCTCCTGCTAGGTGCTGTTGAGGAGCGGCGCCTCGGCCCGGTCCTATTGTGCCATAAGATAAAATCAAAGTCCACCACGCAGGTACCTTGTCTCTGCTTGTGATTATCATCATACTGTACGGAAAGAGGCTTCTTTTGTAGCAACTATGCGCTAGGTCAACTGCAAGAAGACCAATTCAGGGGAGAAGTAAATTTGACTGCGACGCGTCTCCACACATACTTGATAAGGGATGTCTGATTAGAAGGGGTGGGGTGTGGACGTCCAAATCACCTCTCCGAGTACCCACCAAGCCGCTCTGTAAGAGGCCATCCTCAACATCAACCAACCCCCCAGGAGCCAACCGGAACGGAGCCAAGAATAGGGCGGACTCGAAACTTTCAGAACCTGGGAATAAACCTGTCGGCCGGGACCGTTCTGGCGAGGACTACAGATGTGAACGGTGTTTGTTGTGGGGGGGGGGGGGGGCGATTATCAGTGGCTGGCAAGTGGTAGGTATATACTGTACAATGCTGAAGATTGTGGACATTCTTCCCTTCCTTATGTCGCGAGAGATGCTTTACTGACATCGGGAGAGCATAGAGTACGAGCTGTACTTGTGGAAATGTTGGCCCTTAGCACGGCTGCTGAACCTTGCTGATGTGAACATAAAAAGGATGAAGTAACTGAAACATGTCTTGATCTGTCGGACCTGTTTGTGCCCAATATTACCTCACACGATCACTCTGCAGCTTCGACCGCGGGACAAGCCTACGGTAGGCCGAAAGCTTGGGCGTGGGATGAGCGCAAAAGACCTCTGAGCGATACGGTCGTGCTTTGGGCAGCGAGAGCCCATCTCTACTGGTTATATGAACTAACACCAATTAAATAATGGGTAGGTCGTGAGCTCCAGGTATTCATAGCTCAGAGTGCTGGTTACAGCGAACGCAACAAATCTGAATGCCGGCTCAACCGCAGCGCACCGAAGCCGAGAATGCGTCTGGCTCGAAGGGGAATTGGACGAATATGGGATCCGATTATCCCACTGGGGCGCTGCAGGCGTGCCTGATAGCTGTCGTTGAATCGTTGGCGATTATGTGGGGTTTGATGGAGAGGTTTGCATGCTGTGGCTTGACTCGAGTCGAACGGATGCCATCGACAATGTGTCTTTCCACCCTCCAGAATACTCGGGTTGTCGATACAGTTCCGGCCGTTACTGCATGCATAATAAGGTAAGCTGCTTGGGTTTGGACGATGGGTTGAAGGGTGAATAAGAGCAAGTACTGCGAAAATCTATCGGATACTGTTGCACCGCTTCAAAGACACTGCGTGTAAAGAAAGATTGTTAACCAAAGCCCGCTAGACTGGACCAATGCGCGAGGGAATGGGATTCGTTTTGGAAAGCTTTGAGATTGGAGGCGACGGTTAAGCCAGTGCCCAGGTATGGTAGTTGATGAATGCAAGTCTGCATTTACCTAAACAGCGGTTGAAGCACTGCGAAAGTCGCGTCAAGGCAGAATGAAGTGGCTGTCAGGGGTGTCTTTAGCCAGAGCATGAAGACTCCTCCCTTTCGGGGGCGCACGGTAGTGGACAAGCGCTTGAGTTTGGGTGGATCATCCAGGGGCAACCCATACCATACGAATGCAGAGAGGGCCAGGCCTAAGGGCCGCTCGAGAAGCAATGGTCAACCTCTATCCGCGGGGTCACACCTATTTCGGAATCTAGCAAGTTATGTGCTTTCCAGCTCCTCCGTTTCCTTGGGCTGGTTGATGGCATCCCGAGGAGAAACGCTATCTGTTGAGACACCATCTTCAGGATGGGTCCAGCTCTGAAGAATGGAGCCGGGAAGGTAGATGGGCCGTCGAGATCGGGCCCTCCGCCTCTCTGGCTATTCAAGTTTGCGACTTCGACGGACCAAGGGATCGATGGTGACGGCAATGTTGACGTAGGAACAGAGGAAGCACAGCATGTAAGGTTTGGGAACTGCGTTGACAACACCAGAATGGGTGGGGGGATCGCGGTGTCTGCCCAAAGGACTGATCAGACCCATCAGCTCTTGTCGCGAGACTGAAACATAGGCCGATACGGCGATACCTAAACACTAGATTCCTGAAGGCCACAGATAATGGGTACCAACCCCCCTCCACAACCCTAAAGCTTGAAGGCTCGTGAGGAGCAGGAGGACACATGGTGCTGAGCCCAAGGATGCACCCGCTTGCATTTATAAGCACCGCAGCGTCCAGTTCCGTAGGCTGTGCGAGTATTGAGGAGAAGAAGTAGGTGTGAAGGGCTCGTTCTTAGAACCGTGGAACCCACCATCGTGGCCAGATTAGGAGGCACTTTATTTTTGGGTTCCACGAAATACGGGGATGATAGGGTGTTGGGTATTAAGGGTCGCCTTCCGTCATCATGCTCCATGCTCGTCAGGGCAGTGATGGGGGCTGCAGACCAACTTGGCTTGCGTTTGGCTCGTCGTATGATGTTGGGCTGTTGAATGTCAATTGGAGAACAAACAATGGGATTGTGGTTTTGGCAACCGCTCAGCAGTATGAGATATGTCGCTGGGTGGTGTGATTCGTGTTGCCATAACTCATGTTTTCCTTCATTATCCTCTCTGCATTAAGCAATTGTGAAGGTCGTCATATGCATACACTATCCGTAGGTCTCTTCGATTAGAGCCAAGGCTTCTGTGGGTCCCGGATTGAGCCCCGGATATTTCTGTGGAGCATTTCCCGGGGCACAGGGCAAGGGTTCTTGCGGCTTTGGCGGGTTGTGGGGCACCGCGGAATACCCTACATCACCATCTCATGAACAGACAGTCTTCTTGGACGGAGTGTAATGGAAGAATATAACTTCAGACGCAGGTCTGCACTCATTTCATAGCAAATAGATTGGCCAGCCAAGCTAGGCAATACCACACCAACCTCTAGGTAGCCCCGAGTTGCATGGACTCACTCGATAGGTGTCTGTGCAGCTCCTGTCAAACCTTCGTCCTTCTCAATTTGCTTCTATGCATAGAAAGATCGGGTATGAATACCCCGCGTTCATATCCATCATGACCCCCGTAACACCCTCCTTTTGTATAGCCTAGCCTAGTCGGCTTGCGCGCACCTGCTGTACCCCTCTAAAGTCTCGCCGATTTGACACTGACTATACTCAAGGGTGGCAATCGGTCCTACTTGATTCAGCGTACCACATTGTGATTTGGGGAGTAGATGTTGTCATGGAAAGAGAGTGGGTCGAGTATATCAACCTAAGCTTTCCTCAAAGTTTACCGACGTGGATACTTGACGGGAAGCATCTGGTAAAGGAGGAACCCAAGATGCCCTATAGGTGGGTCAAACGGTCTTCCTCCTGGCCTGTTGTGGGGTTGTATGATGATGGCCGATCGCAAGCACGAACCAGCTTAACGTCAATGGGCGTTTCATGCTGCAATGTATAGAAAGGAACTCATTGTGGAAACCGTCTTAAACAGCCTGAATTCTACCTGTTCTCCCATCTGATCGTGCTTTGTTGTCGCAAGCTCATGCTGGCCGTCAGCTGCACGTTTATCGTACCAATGCCAGTGACCCGGGAAAGATTCCATTGTGGCGGCCAGCCACGTGAAAAAAGTTCTCTAGTTCGCTCTAATTCGTCCGAACTTCGAGATTTGAGACCAAGACCTGGTCCATGCGATTGACACTGTCAGAGCACTGCTAATGGAGCAGAAAATGGACAATGCAAAAAATAGTCGGCTGCAGTCTTATTCCGTGTGTCGAATTGAAGCCAATGAACGTGGAAGAGGACAGCCTCGAACCATGGTTCTTCACAGCGTCCTGTGCATCGGTTCTTTCACCAAACGGGAAGTGCGGGGTCGGGAGCTCGCCGTGCTCGTCTCTCACGACTTCCTATCAACCACTGCACCACCACTTGTTGCGTTTCTTGCGTCTGATTTGGGGAAAGAGGAGAGCCCCTCTTATTTATATCAAGCCCTTCACTCGCAGTCACAAACAAAAGACCGCGCGTGGAGCAAGTCCGCTAGTGTGGCCTCACTTCCCCACAAAGTATCTAGCAGCCGAGGAGCCGAACAGGGACGCTAGTGAAATAATAGTATAGTTTGATACATACTCGGATTGGCGTACGCTAATTGGCCACAACAGGTTCTCCGACTTTTGAAAGGCGGATGGGGAGCATCAGGAAAGGCATAGGATGCCCGGGCAATCTACAAGCCGAAGGATGTCCAGCGGGCATTAATCTGGATGGGGACGGCTGGCCAGCTGTGAGACTGGTGTGGTTTGCCATGCACCTCGACGACTGGTATCTGCCAGTCTATCAGCTATCACATCGAGCTTATCCCCTGTCCTCCCATCGCATCCAATGCTGCTCCTTTCTACCAGATGACCACTTCGCACCGCGCATGGAGGTTCCATCGACATCCATGCACCTTGCAACTTGCGTTATCTCGAGACTCACGGACCCGGCTTTGCTGCCCCATGCCCGCCCAATTCCCATTAGCCAAGCACTGGTCAGCTTGCGCCTTCCCGGCGACCGGTGAATCACTTTTCTTTGCTCATATCCTCCAGAGCTCACACCGATTCCCTTCCTTTGCAAGTAAACGAGACAATCGCAATTCACCCCCCGACAATTCCTGTCTCCACCGCGCGCAACAGGGCACTTCCAACCCCGTCAGGCCCGTGAGACGGCGCGCGCGTATTACCGCTCACCATTGGGCGGCACAGGACAACTTCGGCTGCTGAGCCTTGACCGGTGCTCTCACCGACCTGCCCATCAGCATCACGCCCCTCACTCCCAACCTCCAGGAGCCTCCCTCATTGCCATCCCCCCAGGGCACTCTGTCATCAACACGCCCACATCGGACGCGCTACTAGCGCAATTGCGTGTCCGTCAGTCACCAAAATTGTGGAGAGGAATCATAGTCTCGGCTACCATACCCTGGCCAGCTCTTCTATCTACCACGTCCTCTCTGGCATCACGGCCATCTGGAAAGCAAACGACGATAGCCAAAAGACGGCACTAGTGGCGAGGAGAAGATACCCAAGCTTGCTCCCCTCCAAGGCTTGCTTTTGCGCAGATCTGGGGGTGGTGGTAGCCGAGCAGTAAATTGTGTTCCCCTTTTTTGCTTGCTTGCCTGCCGACCGCGGGTCTGGGCTTGTATTCACGCCCCTCTCCTCCTCCTCTTCCTCCTCTTCCTCCTCCTCCTCCTCCTCCTCGTCGTCGCGAGTCCCCTTGTCACACCTCCTCGCCTCGTGTCGTTCCGACTCTTCCTGACCGACTGCTGCTCAGTTGTGCCTGCTGCAGCTCTCCACCGGTTGTACAGGCTATCGTCCCCGTGGCGATGGCGCTCTTGTGAGACGCCTGCGTTTCTGCGTCTTGCAACCCCCCTTACTACCGGTCCGAGGGGCCACCTGCTTGACCTTGGGGCCGGAGCAGGTTCCCCCTTGGTTGCCTTTGTGCGCCAGCCAGGTGCCGCTGCTTACCAGGGTCGTATCCACACCGGTGTAGCTTTCAACCAAGTTGACCTCGGATTGCCTAACGGAACACCTTGGTCCTTCACCATGGTAAGAAGACTGTTTCTCGTTATTGAGCTCGCTGCCGGCAGGCTGCATGGCGGCAGGCGCTTGCTCTTCCCTGCACATGTCCCCGAGCCATGTCAACGCCTGCTTTCACCTCGACCTCACATGTCCCACAGGCAAACACATCTCCACATATACATTCCCTCCTTCACTCTACTCAACTCACCTTGACACCCTACACCCCTCCCTCACGTCACTCGCATACTTCCCCCCTTCAGCTTCCTACAATTTCCTACTGTGATTGGGGCTTTACTCACCGGTCCCTACACTGTGAGCTCCTTTGAAAAGCGCCTTGTCTGTTCAGCCGTTCCCCCTTTGCCCTTTCGTTGTGCAGCCAGTTGATGATTCTTCGTCTAGAATAACACGGTCAGAAAGCGGAGGGCTCATGCCTTTGAGGATCCTCCTCCAGAGCTAGTGCTCCAGGACTGGACGTATCCGTCAGCAGAGCCATCTGCTTTATTCCACTTCAACACCAAACTTGGTCAAATCACGCCGCAAGATTTCTCAAACATATACGTTGAGCTTCCGCTTGATGAGGTCTGGTGCCACCCTCCACTTCGCGAGAGTGCCGCTTCATACCTCAATGTGTCTGTAAACCAGGTCGAAAATTGGCTTGACCCCAGCAGCTGGCACAATCCCAGTAAGAGACAACGTCTCAGCGCCCCTAACCTTCCCATGGCGCCCAATTCAGGACATCTTGTCGGTCAGGGTGACCACGAGAAATCACAGCTCTCGGGCGACGGCTGGCCCGGATGGACTGGCCAGCGGCTGGCACAATGTTTTTCGAGCCTTTGCTCCCCGTGTGACCCTGCACCTAGTAAGTGGCCAACATGATTACCGCTCTACGGCTCTTGGTGTGGTGCTGATACTATCTCCAGGCTACCAGCCACTCACTCAGACAGCAGCATTTGAATATGGCCCACCCATGGCGCCCGTCCCCGGGCCCAGTACGGCTCCCATTTCACCGCAGGAACACGCACCTACGATTTCAACTCCAATTCAAGCAGGCAGACTTGCTCGCGATGATCCGGCAACCATGGCTCAATACTACCCTCCTTTGCAGCCAACACAAGGGGTAGGCATGCGACCGCCCACAACAAGAGAGGAGATGGTCTACCCCGGTCCCCCGCCGGTTCTTGGAGATCGTCTTCACAATGGGCCCAACTACACAGCTCCAGGATCGCATTGCCTCCTGGACCGCCCCGTTAAACCCGAAGCCTTTTCTGCTATGTACGGTGGTGGGGTGGTTACCACCCAGTATGGCGCCCAAATTGGACATGTGGCCGATCTTCAGGACCTATACAGGTTGGGTCTCAAGGAAGACAGCGATAGGCCGGATGGCTCCAACTTTGACACATATCCTGGGCATAGAAGCGTTCCGGCGAGACGAGGTGCTTTTAAAGATCAAGAATTGAGAGCCAAGACAGCACTTACTAGGAAGATGGGGAGCTGTATTCGATGCAAGATGCAGCGCATTCGCGTGAGTCTTCTACCTCGTCCTGCAGACTAATGCAACACGACTCCTCGTGCTAATATTCAGCAGTGCAATCTTGACCCTGAAAACGAGAATGGTCCATGCATCGCCTGCAGAAAAGTCAACGTCAGCAGCAGAATCTACAGGTTGAGTTGCTTGCGCTTGAAGATTGTCGACTGCAAGCTCTACAAGCCCGGCCAGGTCCCAGGACACGAGTGGACCAGCCGCTGGAAGGACAGCGTGCTTGACGATATCGAAGTTTGGGCCCCCGGAGAGCAGAGGACAATTCGTGTGACGGAAGGATACACAAACATGTTTGTGGAACTGCGCGTCAGGGAATTTGTCCCTCAGCCGGGAGACAAGCTGGAAAGAACCTGGGTGGACAAGAACGGCGTGCTGCAGAGGCGAGCAATCCCGCCGTTTGCCATTGTCGACCTCGAAGATGCAAAGAACTCGTACAATCGGTACATGAAGCGCGGTCTGGAGAACTGCTGCGTGCGCCTGCTGGGTCCCCGGGACAAGCTGCTGCACAAGACGTACTTTTTCGCCATCAACCGAGTCAAAGACGGCCAAGACTTCTTCCTGTTGCCGACGGAACGCAACCTGTTGGCACTCACTCTCGAGCTGTGGATGACGGCACGGCTCACGACCAAGACGCTCGAGATCATTGGGAACGAGAGGCTTGGCATGTCACTGGATCTGATCGACGACCCGACCAATGATATGCACCACAAGACGCCTGTCCCGCCCGTTCTTGGGGCTCAGATCGACTCATTCCTGATTCACCAGATCCAGTCGCAGCTCCGCCGAAGGACGCTCGAAGAGCTTCAGAGGATGACGCAGGAGAAGAAGCAAAAGACATGGCTGACGACCTACCTTGTGACTTTTATTTTGCTACACAACATTGGACTGGTTACAAAGCACGACGCAGAGTATGCCAGGAAGCATGGGATGAAGGTTGGTAGCTCCGCAAAACCTCTGCAAGCCATTCATTTTTTAGGACTGACAAGCTGCGACCACAGAGGCACTGGGCGAGGGAAGACAGCGTCAAGGAGTACGAAATGGGAGCCAATACTCTGCTTGCCTACTTTCACTACTGCAATAAGGGCATCTACCCATTCTCAGCCGAGTGTAGGGACGCCGATCTCCGGAGCCTAGCAGAGCTTGATGACGACGCCATTGAGCTTGTCCACTATACCAGACAGTACATCGCGGAGCATAGTAAGTCACTCTATAACCTCCCACCCGTCCTGTGGATACACAGCGGCTGATCCCCGGCGTGTATATAGAAGCACAGTGGGAAGACCTGTGGAAGGGCGAAGGCGACTGGAAGGACAAGGGCTTCAAGAAGTACGAGCATGAGTACTACTATGTGAGCCAGTTGTTTGAGCCGAACTGGCAGCCGCGAAACATGCCGTAGCGTAAGGCAAGGCACATGCTGTCAGTTGTCTGGGCCCTGTCGATGTAGTTTGCAAGCCCTAATGCAGGTAGGTGCACGAAAAGAGAATGTGAGAAAGCGTCTTTTGGGTTAAACTTTGGCATTTGGTTGGACACAGATTGACAAGCCGGGCTTCTCATCCTTTTCAACATAGCGGCGGGGAGTTGACCATCTCCTTTGGTCTTTGCGGGTTTCCTTCTGCCTTTGTCGGTTACTATGAGCACACTACTTTCCCTACTACTATAGTCACCCCCCACCAGCAATTGGCGGCGTGGGAGGGCACAATATCTGCTCATTCGCTGCACCACGACGTTTCTTCCCATTGGCACAGAGTGTACGCGTAGAGACCGATCCTTCAATCAGCAGCCTAGTTGACATCAGATCATGGCAAAAATATAGATGTTGGTGGTTTCGGTCAAAGGCCACCACCCTCTTGCAGGCTAGCGTAGCACTTCTCTCGAGCCTGGGCTTCATCGAGACTTCCCCCGCATTGCGCTAGTCCCAAAGAGGGATATGCCTCTTCTTCTTACCAAAAATCTATGTCGATCGCCAAGATTTCCCGTCTTTGGTCTCTCTCTCTGGTGTCTGCACAACGACACCGCGCCATAACAGAATCCCCCCAACAATCACAATCTGGAAAAGATCGTGTAGAACCGCTGTCTGTAGCTTCCCGAGGTCCCTGGTGCGGCTCATCCGATTTGACATTGTTTTCCTGTGTGATGAGTGAGACGGGCAGCGGCAGTGAGCCGTCCCGACGTCCCGGCCCTTCCCATCCTCTGTTTCCAGTTTTCTTGTCCTGACCGAGTTTGCAACCTTCACCGGCCGGCAGCCTACACATCAAGGGAAGCATCGAGAAAAGCAGCAGCACTTGCATCCGACGGCATCAAAAAAAAAACACGAACAAGATACAAAAGAAGACGTCTGTCTGGCCTGCGTGCTTGGCTCTGTGGGTGTTTACCAATGCAGAGTAGCCTGGCTGCCGGGGGCCCTGGCTGCTGGGGGGCCTGCCTGGTCAGCAATCGCAACAGCGTTGTGTGTCTTTGCTGCATTTTAACATACATTACACATGCATGCGGTATGCGGCAACCCATCTGAGCGAGTTAGGTTCTCGACCTCCAGGTTTTAGGAACAGAATGTCCACCGCAACCCTTGAGACTCATGGACAGGCGGCAATGCTGTGACAGGATGCAAGATCGCTCGCTGTGATACACATCTCCGAGTCGGGAAGCCATACTCTCTGCTTTTCTCCCATCTCCCATCCACAAACCCCCTTGTCTGTTACCCATCTCCCAATGCCCCCCCATATTTGACCTTTCAGATGGCCATTTTCATCTAATTGCCTACTCTTTCCCATGTTGCAATGCTCGGAACCTGATCTGCTCGTGGCAGGGTTGCTGGCAGATTTTTTGCTTCCCTTGCTTCCCTTGCTTCCCTTGCTTCCCTTGCTCCCCTGGATAGCGGGCAAGAGAGCTTCTTACCCAGCTTGATATATCGGCATCGCGCCACCTCGTTCATGTCGTGCTTGGAAGCACACAGACCGGTTATCGTATCTATTGGCAGCTGCCATTCAGAGACTCCAGCACAGATCGACGCATTGGCCGAGTTCTCCTTCACCGGTTGATTCAGCCAGAGAGTTTGCCGCCAACACTCGTCCCTTCCGTTCTCGTCTCTTAGGGCTCCTTCCCGCCGTGCCTAGTGAAGCCAAACCCCGTTGTCACGATCCGGCGTGGGACAGCAAGGAGGGGAGTCTCTTCTGTGGTGCACCGCCGAGAAGGAGCGCTATCCGACGTTCTTGTTCTAGCTGAGGTACTCTTCGTACATCACCCTCACGATCGGCTGAGTCTGGCCTTGCTTGTTGCACCACGCATCTGGCGGCGTTGTTTCCTCTTTGCCTCGAACCCTTTCGGACCCCACCTGGGCTCAGGCCGACAGTCTTCCTGCCTCGCTCCAAGAATGGCCGAGCTCATGCCATGCTGCACTTGGGCTGTTCCAAGTGACTCCGTCACGAGTCTCGCCAACAAAGCGCCTGGTTGACGATTTCTTTCTTTCGTCTTCTTCTGCTTCTTCTTCTTCTTCTTCTTCTTCTTCTTCTTCTTCTTCTTCTTCTTCTTCTTCTTTTCATCTGCCCTGGAGTGCGAGCAGTTCCTGCCAAAAACACACCCGAACTCGGTCGTTCTATGTCACGTACGTTTCACCATATCATGCGGGAGTTATCCGTTACGCCTTGCGCATTTCCATGCTATTGGATGTCCTCATGTCTTCTTCTCCATGAATTTCACCTCTAGTAGGCCGTCCTCTCGTCCAAGCCACGGCTTCCGCTTAGGCTAGCTTGGGTTGGATGCCTACCAGGGCCTTCACCTGCCCTAGTCGCGATTGGGATTTCCGGCTTTTTTCTTGCATCCATCCACCACAGCATCCATCCACCTTGTCATTCCATGGCATGCCCGTCGTGCTCTACAGTAGGTTGCTAGCAAGGATATGCAACCTGATCGGGCCAGGTCGATCAGCCTGGGCCGTCAAGGCAAGAGTGTGGCCTTTGGACGGGGGTGTGCAGATGCCCTTGCTACATCCCAACATCATATTCGAAGCGTCCTCCAATCGACATTTTTGCGCAGGTTCAGCATCAAAGAGCCTGGAGAAGACACTTGCACATTACTTCTCCCACGCCCTTTCTTTGTTCTCACATCCATCCACGAGCCGCCCACCGCACTTATTCCAGTACAGTGTCAAGTGGCGTTCTCTTGGGACCTGAAAGACGGGGCTTTCCCTTGGTGATCTAAACTCCCATACCTTGATATCAACACCTCACAGACAGTGGAGGCGGATCGTTGAATACAGATTCTTCCCTGCCCAAAGTCCAAGTGCTGCCGCTGACGCCTGCCGGGCACCATTGAGTGTTGGCGGGAGATCTCTCTCATGCCGTACCGCCCTGACCTTAGCAGCCCTGTCCAGGTCACCCAGCATGTGCAGTACCTGCCTGCCACTTCCCTTCGCTACCCGGTGTGGCTTTTGTTTCCTTCCCTCAACATCATCATCTTGTCACTTCCTCTTGCGGAGGCATCTCTCGGGCCACAACCTGCCGCCCGGTCAGGGTAATGACGGGACCGGGTGTGGTCTTCAGCTGCCCGTATTGAATTACTATTTCCTTCGTGGGACTCACCGGTCAAGGTTCGGACCGCAGCAGAAAAATGGAATGGAAAAAGCACAAAGAGGTCCGGAGTCGCGGACCAGACACCTATATCAGTCTCGCTTCTCCTCCTAAAACTTGACTGGCCTGCTCTCTCTCTCGTCCCGTCCATCTTCCCCTGCGTTGCTCAGTCTTCTCTTCACGGTTCTTTGCAGTCTCGTCCTCCTGGTCGTCTATCAGACTGGCACCGACCTTTTCCGACCTCTTTACGTTATATCGAAGCAACACTCGATCTTTTTCACCATGTCTGCTCTGGTATCCGGACCCATCCCCGCGGCTGTTGCCCCAATCATCGACGCCAATGTCAACCTTGTTGCCGGCCCAGGCCTGCCGTCTGGCTTTCCACCTCGCCTCGATAGCGAGTTGGCCTGGACTGCCGCCTCTTTGGCCAAGGCTGCCGACTTCATTCTCCATCTCTCCGGGGATGATATTGCCGAGGTGAATACGGCAGTTGCTCACTACAAGAGTGAGTTTCCGTTTTGTACTCTTCCTGGAATGTCAAGCCAAACGACGCTGACACACACCGTTTTAGCTCTTGATCAGGATGGAGACCTCGTTGAGCCTATCAACTTTCCTCTCCCCACCCTTGGTGCGAAGCTTGAGCAGCTGAGCCGTGATGTCCACCATGGAAAGGGCTTTTCTGTCATCCGCGGCCTCAACCCTGCATCCTATCCTGTTGAGGATCTCAGTCTGATCTACCTGGGGCTCTCATCGTACATCGCTGAGCAGCGTGGTCGCCAGGACAAGCGTGGCAACATGTTGGGTACGTGCGTCCTTTGGGCTCCTCGGCGGTGGCCACTGATTAACATAACGCCGCAGTCCACATCGTTGCCGATAACAGCACCAAGTTGACCGCGGAGCACCACCGCCATTCGACCAAGTCCATTGTGAGCCAGCCGTCTTTCTGCGCGTCTCGGGCCCTTTAACTAACCTGTGGTAGACTTTCCACAACGAGGAGGCTGGCGATGTCGTCAGCTGGTTGACTCGCAGCACTGCTGCTGCCGGCGGCAAGTGCATCATCTCCTCGGCCTACACCATCTACAACGTTCTTGCAGCCACTCGCCCCGATGTCATCCGCACCCTAGCTCGCTCTGATTGGCCATTTGCGCTGTAAGTTATTGGTTTTGACTGGCTTGCCATTCACGCCGAGTTTCGCAGCTGACCACCATGTTTATCTACAGCCCCCGCTTTCAGTGTCGCCCCGTCATTTTTTACCAGGACAACAAGTTGATCATGAATTTTGGTCGTGCGGCTCTTCTCGGCAATGAGGCCCATCCCCGATCCAAGAACCTGCCATCCTTGACCAGCCGCCAGGTGGAGGCTTTGGATGCCATCGAATCCATCGCTCGGGCCGCAGAGATGGAGATCCAGACCCAGGCTGGCGACATTCATTTCATCAACAACTTGGCCGTTCTTCATCGCCGTGAAGGCTTCGTTGATGGTCCCAGTGAGAAGCGTCACCTCGTCCGCATGCGTCTCCGGAGTGCTCAGCAGGGCTGGGCCATCCCTGCCGCTTTGGAGCATGAGTGGGGGCGCGCCTTCAGGGAGCAGGGCACCAAGAACTGGCACCTGGATCCCATGCCTGACTTCTTCTTCCCTCTTCGCTCTCAGCCCAACTAGACTGGGGGCAGGCTCGCACTCTTCTACGGCGTCTCGTGTGTGATTGTTTTGATTGTTATTTCTATGTCGGGACAAATCAGGGTGCATTGGAAGGAGACCAAAAAACTGGCAAGACGGCGTCTGTATTGTATTGCTATTATGTCACGGGTGGGGGGAAACGGAAAAGGAAAAGGCTATATGGTTTATGTAAAGGCACCAGTTGAAAAAAAAAAGGGAGAAAGGGGCGCAATTATTTCCTGCTTTTTAGTGTTTCCACAGGCTGGTATGCTAGACAGGCTTTGCAACTAGCGGCATCTGAATCGATTCTGTTACCAGCAATAGACGCAAGCTGTCTTGAACTTCTCTTTGGTGGTGTAAGGGGCGGCGGCGGCTGATCATTGCCCAGTGGACAGTTTGTTGCTGCTGGACACCACTTCTGACTGACCAGGCACCCGGGTGCTATCGAGATTGGACTGCAGCTATCAACTCCTTCGAGGCTTTTAGCCTTGCTAAGGTCAACCCCGCAGGACACATCATCACACGAAGCGGGGCTGTCACATATCATATTTCTCCACTTGTTCTTCAACATAGCTTTGCACTCTCCTTCCTGCACCCACAACCCAGAGTAGCTAGCCAAGGGAAAAGATTGGACGCGAGGAGGTATTGATGATTGTGACAGCAGCGAATTCGACACTGCTTTGCTGCTACGAGACGCTGATTCAAACATGATATCACAGGTTGAACCCAAGAAATGCGTGTGTGCTTGTCATATGGGGAAAGGAGTCCACACCAACTGGTTCGAAGCGGCTTGGATCCATAGGGAAGGACTTTGATGGAAGGGTTTGACGTTATATCGCAGCACAGGCCGCGCAACCACGCACGTCCGGAAACTGAACATGCTTCCCCGTGGTCGCCATCCATTGTAACCACACGACACCTCCCTCCCTGTTCAACACCTATTCCCGACAGTTACCGAAGTGCATGATTCCAACACTGCTGGTCTCGACAAAGTCTGGAGAAGGAACGAGAAGGAAGGAAGCAGAGGAGAGGCGCCTGTCAAAGCACCATGGTACAGCGCTTGGCATTCCCTGGGCGGGGTTCCCTCTGTACACTACCTGTTAGGGTGCAGATATCACGACACATCTTTCCCCGATGTAGACAGCACGCCCGTCAGCGCGATCATCTTTCTGTCACCGCAGTGGCCGGCAGAGAAATGATGGCGGGATTACAGCGCTGCCACATTTCAACCGATCCATCCCGGGGCCGGCTCCAACTGCACCTGTCGGCGTTGCGAGCGAGCACCGGCCTCCATATTTTGTCCATGTGCGTTACATTTTTCCGAACCCATGGCCTGTGCGGGAAGGCGGCTCTTTTGGGTGGCGAGTGACATCCCAGACTGCATACTCCCGGCAGATCAGACGATCACTGTCCCGAGCCAATGGGTCAGCGAAACAGGGTTATCCCGGGCACAAAAGGGGACGCGCCGGGGAGGGGGTAGGGTGGGAGGGTGGAATGGTCACTAACACGCGGGGCGGGGTACGGCATCATCATCATCTTTTGTTGTAGGTTTTTTGTGCTACCCACCTTGATCCAATTTCCAGGTCGTCGTTCATGTTCCAGATTTCTGGATATCGGTGTGAGCGTGTGTTGCTTGAGCACTTCATCTCGAAAAATCTGGCCATGGGCACGGCTAGCCCCGCCGCCGGTGGCGTCCACACCGCTTTCTTCCGCTCCGTTTTATTCAAACAGCGCTTGATACCCGCTCTCCCTCTACAGAAACCTTGACCGCGCAACGTCGTTTACGGCAATCGAGTCTACTGGGGGGTTCTTACTCCTGTAGCTAACTAACATACGCCTGTTCGTCTTTTTCCTTTGGGTGTTTTCTTCTTTTCATGCTCGTGCTTCTGAAAGCAGCAACAGCTCCTTGAACCAAGGATTCGCTTCTTATTTCTCCATCTCCCACCTCACTGGTTTTTCTTTCTTTTTTTTTTTTCTTTTTTTTTTTTTTTTTTTTTTTTTTTGCTAATCGACATGCTGCAACTTTGCGAATATAGGGATAATTTTCCCCCATCATGGTGAGTGTGTTATATGACGACACATTCCAAGACACGAGCGAGTGGCTTAAAAAAGATTTTGTTTCGGCTGGGCTGTGTCTCACCATGAGCACACGCAGTCTCAGAAATGCCCATATTTGGTAATTTTTTTTTGTTGCCTCTCTTTGAAACTTCCTATACACACGCAAGCAGTCTCGCTTATTTTTCCATCACGAGACGAGACAAGCCAGAGTAACGACATGCAGCTACCCCTCCAGCCCTCTTTTCACACTACTGCTGGTGACTTCAAGAACGAGGGGGGCTGAAGTTGGAAATTTTTTTAAAGAAGCTTACTCGTTGATTGGCCTGATAACCTACTTATTGAATCCCACATCATCCCCATTGGGGCCGGGGCTGGGTTCTTAGTTGATCAACAACATATTTTCTGGATGCGGCGGGTACGGTCCTGTATGTGCAACTTGACTATACAAAGCAGCTTCGGCTGCTTTACATGGTATCGGGTATCCCCTGCTCTTTTTCTTCTTTGTTTTCTTCCACTTGCTATCTCGAGCTCGGCATCAACATTTAATACTTTTTCCCTAGGCCCATTTTGTGCAAATCGAGAATCCGGCTTTTTGTCGGAGAGCGGGGCGAATCATGGCGATTTCCGATTTTTCAGACCCTCCCAAGCTATCAATTATGCTGGGAGGTAGTATGGGATTTCTTTTTTTGCTTTTAACCCGGTTGGGAGGGGGGGTGGTTTGGTACTTCCGCGACGTTTTTTGACATGGGAAAGTTTGAGGGGGGGAAAGGATCTGATTTTGCTGCGTAGGAGTCTGTCTGGGTTTGCTCTTTTTTCTTTCTTTTTTGTTCGGCTATTTTATCAGATGTCTTTTGAAAGCCACAAGTTGGGTGGGGTGTTTGCGTATGTTTACAGGTAAACGACGGAGGGGGAGGAGGGAAGGGGGTTTTACTTTCCTAGTTGTGGTTTGTACATACATACCTACAGTTCCGTCAGAGACACGACATGACCCACTCTTATATCATACACCGGACCGGACGGACATAACGGCAACAAAACCACTGAGACACAGCATGGGAATATTCAAATCCAGGTACTTTTTCAGGAGGGGTGCTGCTACTGCTGCTTACTGAGACCCCCGTATGCGTCGAGTGTGGGCGGAAAAGCATGTGGGTTGTTATGTGCATACAACCGCAGTCGGCCGGCGGCCAGAGGTAAGCACCCGATCTACATCACACCGCGTTTATAATAGCACAACAAACAAGCCGGCCGGTGAATGGTTTTGGAATAGTGTAGACTTTTTTCTTTTTTCTTGTCGGGGAAGTGAGAAAGTCGAGAGGGGTCAACATCCGATCGATGAGGGACGTGTGCGGGTGTGGGTGATGTTGACAACCTTTTTCTCTTCCACACTGGGTACATGTACCGGATATCGTGGCCCGGCATTGCCATCTGGCAAACGGTGGGTGACACAAGTTTGTCGCATACCTAGCCATTGTCCCATTACCGTACCCAACCTCTCTCTGTGTGTGTCTCGACATATTTGCTTTCATGTCTTGGTATGTGGTGCATTTATACACATCAGACACACGCCTCCCTTTACATGTGGTGGGGGGTGAAGGAGGAGAGAGAGAGAGAGAGAGAGATCTATTAGCGTCCCATCGGGTCGGACTGTGGCCCGTGGCCCCATAGGGGTCACGTGCCCGAGCCTTCCTCGCC
>MU866520.1:0-19860 GCA_033296915.1 Triangularia setosa | reverse complement strand
ACCCCCCCCCCCCCCCCCCCCCCCGCGCCCCCCCCCCCCCCCCCCCCCCCCCCCCCCCCCCCCCCCCCCCCCCCCCAAGAAAGCTGAGAAACTGGGGAAACTGCGCTCAACTAACTGGGTTGATGACTGGCACGCCGAAACCGATTGGCTTTTCAAAGGCGGGCCGTTTTAGAGATCTAAAGCTGGCGGGGATCTTGATCTTGTTTATAGCTGACGGTTCGGACGGAACGAGCAGGAAAGCCACAACACAAAACAGCCGGAGAACTGTCCGTGGAAGAGCACGTTGTCTGACTTTTGAATGTGTTCTTATTGGTCCCTGGATCAATTGAGAAGTGTAAGAGATACACGAGGGACGAAGTGACCAGTGACAGTGACAGCTTCCTAAAGCTGCGGGAACCCACTGACACTTGTGACTGGAGGCGGGGTTCAGCGTGGCTGGTCATGGTGGGGCCGTTGTGGAAGGTGATGCCGAGACTACCAGTACGGCAGACCGGCCTAGATGCCCCGTTGCGGCTCAAGTTTGTTCGCACTGCCAAGATTGGGGTCGTTGGATCGGATGCCTCTTTCTGACATCTGCTTTTCGCTGATGCATTGTCGCGATGACGATGTGCACAAGCAGAGACAAACTTTACAGGTATTATCATGGCTTTAGTTACAAATCACGAAACACTAAGAGCATCCAGACAACCAACTTCGCAAATGTGGCTTCCTCAAACGGCGCATCCTTGAGCTCCGGCTTGAGTTTTGCCAAAAGCTGCAGAGCGTTATCCTCGAGGGCTGCGCTTTCGGACTCTCTGCCATTCTCCCCCTGAATTTGGAAAAGTTTGAACAGAGCACGAGCTTGCTGTCCTTGCCCCTCGACCAAAGTCTCTGAAATTCCTCCAACAGGTTTCTAAATAGCATTGATGTTAGCGGAGGGTGACCACTATAACCGGAAGCTTAGTACTTACATAGCTGAGCTGACACAACCATCCTTATAAAGCATTGAGGCTACGTCCTGCGGAGAGTCGCAGGTCGTACGCCGGTTGCCCAGCAGTCCCCGACGAAAGGCCAGCGCCTTTGATGCCAGCCGCAAGGCGGATACCAGCTGCACCTGAGCAGGAGATCTGCGTGCTTCTGCTGATCTCCACGACTTTGCTTGTGACGGGTTGTCAGCTCGACGAGATGGCTTACGTGCGGGAGGCATTTCTCGCATTGTACCCAAGCAGCAACCTGATGGCCAATGTCGGTGCTGGAGTGGTCTGGAAACCCCCCAGCATAGCATATGAACAACGGCATCAAAGTATTCAATACTATCCTGCTTGCTGAGCCTTTTTTTTCCTAGCCGCTGACTCGCCTACCCTGTCGACGAGAGCCGCTCGCATGAGCTCTTCCGAAGCATCACCTAGGCTGGCCGAAAGTTGGTCTCTTTCAAGAACGCTGGATGGGGAAATTGTTAGACTAACTCAAGTTCATCTGACAACAAGGAAAAAATCCTCGCTGAGTCCTTCGGAACCTTGCAGCAAGATGTCCTCTGAGATACCTAGCACCAGGGGCAAACCCCCAAGGCTTCGGCTAATGTTCAAAGCATTCCAGAGATCGGCCTGTGATGCAGTGCTGATGTCAATGGCCTTTGAGAAGCATCTCGGTCCCATCGTCATCACCTAGTGCGTTGACTTGTATGTGCTGAGCTGTCAAAGATTGTGGCAACAGAGAGATCTCTTGTGGTAACAGGAATTGAGCCACCAATGGAGCCAGGCCAGGCTGTCTTGAGCGTCGTGAGATCATCCGCATTGTCAAATATGGTTAGGCAGGTTGTATCTAAGTATTTCGGAGTTTCATCCTTCACGAGTGTGTTTTCTAAGAGAGAAAGCACGCCAAAGACAGGCTCTTTCACAACGCCATAACCCATCGTTCGGCTCTCAACCGCCACTAACGGAGAACTTACTTGTGGTGAGTAACCAGTTCTTAACCTTTTACAATGCTGCTGCGGCGGCATCTTTTGTCTTGTCGCCAGCCCCGAGCAGCTCCGGGTCTCAGAACCTCGTCAAGCTTGCCCAGAATATCACCGCGCCCGCTGAGCTTGGTGTTGGCGGAGTAGGGAATGTATTGTATCGAATACGGCCACTAGTGAGGGTCTGTATTTTCATGGCTTTTACCGCGTTTAAAACGTCCCAGCACTTCCTTATATCGACCCTCGTCTTTTTGCATCTGCAATACATCGGCCTCGCTCTCTACCACAGAAGACATACGCTTAATGCGCCTCATAGTTCGCGAGAACCCATTGCGAAAGGCACACCAAGAGTTCTTCCTCAGAACAAGATGGGGGTTGCTGCGAAGGAAGGAGATCGTTCGCGCGTAGAAACAGCAAGATGCTTTGAAGCCGACGATCGAGTGGGAGAGTCTCTTCCTAGACCTGGAAGTGAGGAAGCGTGAGGTTGAGCTCCTCTAACATATTGAGGACATCTTGGAGCCTTTTGGAGACTGAGGGATGCGCTAGAAACTTCACCATATTTAGTGTGTGTTTCCTCCCTCGTGTCTAGCCAGATATTTGACGTCAGCGCTGACCGGAGCCTTGTGATGGAATAGAACCCTCTTCACGCTCCACCACCGTGACCTTGACCGAAAAGCTCCTAGCCTCTTCTGGCCGTGTCTTGGATGAACTGCCGTGGTACCGTTCCTGGGTGATCAAGCAGGTCCGCAATCAGCCGCAACGGCTTCTATGATGCCTCCCCGAGATCGATTTCGAAGGAGACTCGGACTGGATGGGCTTCTTCCTCCTTTGGGACCAAATACGAGAACTTATTCTCCGCCCAAGGACCCAAAAGCACCAGCAGCAGCACCGACATGCTCGTGAGCTCCGGCACCATATCCATCCAGGACAATTACGAAGGCCCCCAATCGGCAAAATACCTCGTTTTATCTGTGTTCGGATGGCAAACGATGCTCTAAAAGCCCGGTTTTTCCCTCGGCGGTCTTAATGGGGGACTACAAGATCCTTGATGGGACAGATGGTTGCCGTGGCGAGGCATGGGCGTGCCTCGGCCAATTCTCCGGATCGGCCAAGAAAAGACTCTCTGAGTTCCTACTGGGATTTGGCATGATGCTACCGCCACGGAACAGCAAACTAGTCCTGGATGCCCAATTGGAAAATCTGGACAGTGTTGACTGCCATTGCGCACAATGAAAGCCGTTGGTTACAGTGTTGAATTCGTCTGAGGTTTGGGAGATGAGATATGCCCTGCACTTCTCACTTGTCGACGCCTCCCCTCTTATTAAAGTAACTCATGTCCAACAACATTCGTTATCGGCGATACATCGGTCGCTCAGTCTGCATCTTTTACACTGGGCTTTCTACACTATCTCGAGGCTTATCGCACTTGTTTCTCGTTGCTTGCCAAAGGCATGCCTAAAGGTTTCACGTAAATCACCGCTTATTTGTTCCCCTGCCTGGGGGCTACTCGTGCAGCTCAAACCCGCTTGGATTTGCCATTGGCGATAATGCTTCATCCCTTCATCAAAAAGCGCCAATCCAAGATAGTGACGATGTGTCATTATTCATCTATCTATTGTATGCACGCAATGCTGCCTGTTTATATAACGCCCACTTATTTCTTCCCCTTCTTCTTCTTCTTATTCGCACCACCACCCACCCCGCCAGCCTTTTCTACCTTGACAGACCCAGCTCCGCCGGCCAGCTCCAAGGTTTCCTCCTCCTTCACAACACCACCCTGGGTCGCCTCCTGGGCTCTCTTCTTTCCCTTCTTGCCCTTGGGCCGGTAAGTGCTCCTGTCACGCAATGGCAGCCACCTCTCGGGGTCGGGCTTCTTGGTTGGGTCGTAGTTCTTGGGCAACTTCCTCTTTCTCGGTTTCTTCGCTGGTTGCTGCTTCTCCTTTTCGGGGGCGGTTGTACCATCGCCGTCAAACTTCCGCTTCTTTGATTCTTGAGAAGCAGGAGGTGTAAGCATGGCAACACCGGCTTCGATAAGTGAGTTGACATCCACGCCCTGAGTGAGCTTCGCAACGGGAGGCAGTGATTCGAGGTAAGGTTCCACTTTGGAGAAGTCGGTGGTGGCATAACTGGCGACTAGTCCAGCAGTGGCAGTACGGTCCCCTGGTTGCGCCGAAAGAATTTGCTCAAAGGCCTCACCAGCAGCTACCAGGTCGGAAGGGTGCGAGGAACGAAGAAGCTCAATTCCAGCTTCCCGGGCGATGGAGGAGCCTGCTCCCGAGGATTCAGTCTTGCTTCTCCAATGCGCGGCAGCCTTGGCGAGCTCGTTGCGGACATCTCTCTGCCGGTTTTGAGCCCGATAGAGAGACACGGCGAGAGCTACAAGGCCAGGAGCAAACCGGACATCGGCGTGCTCGGGGGTGTTGGCCTCCTCGAGGCGTGTGAAGAATTTCTCAAGCAGTAAGATCGCCGGGGGAAGCGTACTGATCTGGACGTAGAGTTGAATAATGGTGAGAAGGAGGCCCACGTCGTTGGGACGCTTCTCAAGGACAGGGAGAAGCTCGCGCACAATCGGTCTACCAGATGCAAACTTGGTAGCAGCTGCTGCGCCCGCAACACCAAGCTCGACTTTGGAGGCAGAGAGGTCAGGAACTTGATTTCCAGACAGTAATCTATGCGCCCTGTTCCATATACCCTGAAATTTCTGGGCTTGAAGATCAATGATATTCTTGTTCCGCTGCAGGGCAGAGCTTTGAAACTTAAACAGACGGTCGTTTCCTTCAATTTCTGGTAAAGCGCGGGCCAACCGCTCGGCAATAAAGGGGTTCTCGGCAGCCTTGGGGAGCAGCTTGTTTGTCTGTGCGATGACCTTGGTTGATGTCTCCGATACACTGTATTGTTGGGTTAGACAGAGCATCCGGGTAGCAATATAGAGAGACTCACTCGGAGAGGTTGATGGCATTCTGCAGGCTCAGAGCTTCGTCTAGCTTTCCAAGCTTGGTAAAGACATAGGCCTGCTGCACGAGAATTGGGACCAACTCGGTCTTCTTCTCTTCCTCGTCCAAGTCCTCGGTCGCCTCGCACAAATCCCTAGAGCGCTTGAGTAGAACCGAAGCTTTGGTATAATCCCCCCGCGAGATGCAAATGCAAGCAGCATTGTACGCCGTCTCGAAGGCTTCCAAGTCTTCTCTCGCTGGCTGCTTCTCCTCCTCCGGGACGGCCCACTCGTTTCCTTGCCATAGCAGCTGCGCATCCGCTGCGGTCAAGTTGATTCGCAGATCGTTTTCCTCACCGTAGTTTGCGTCCTCGGTATCGTCTCTGAGATCCCTGTATATCGCAGCGGCGCGCTCAAACTTCTCGTTGCGGTACGCCACTTGGCCAGCGACGTGCTTCAGGCCACGCTGGCTCTTTCCAGTGTCCACTCCAGTCTTCTGCAGCACCGCTTCGGCACCCTCCAAGTCTCCAGTCTTGTAGAGCGCATATGCCTTTTCGAAGGAGCAGTCCTTCTCGAGAGCGTCGCCGCCCTCGGCAATGACACGGAGCGCATCGTCGTAGCGGTCGAGCTTCAGGAGTGCGACCACGCGTGTGTGTTGGGCCCTGGCCAGGTCGGGGCCTTGGATCTTGTTAGAGCGAACGGCGGCAGTTGCGAGCTCGAGAGCTTCGGCATGGTCATCGATAGACGCTTCCCGGAGGAGGGAATTAAGAGCCGCGACGGCGGGGTCTGCCATGATGTCGCTGGGATGGGTTTCGTAAGGCTATGTGACCGTTTAGGCTGCATCCAAATGCTTGTTCAGGGTCCTCCACGGGGAGAACCTGTGTTCTCTGCTGGTTCTGGGCGGATGGTACCGTGGGCAGCGGCAGGTGGGATAGTCCGGCCTTGGCTGGAATCGGACTGATCTGGTGCAGGGAAGACAGTGTTGGAAGCGTGCGCTTTCGCTGCTGTGGTCTGTCAGCGTCAGCTGCGGTGAGAGTGACTGTGGATGCGGGGCAGCTTCTGTCAATTTTGGATTATTTTTGTGGGGTAACTTTGACAGAGTGGGGGGCCAGCCAGGGGGAAGCTTCCCCGGACCCCCAACCATCACTCACTCACTTACATTCCCGCCCTCTCACTTGCCCTCACCATCACCTCACCTTTTCAGCCGGTCTCAGTACTGCCATTGGGTCGGTTAAGTCCGGGTAACAGCCAATTTGTGTTAATTGTTCCCGTCGCCCCTCTCCGCATTCTCGATTTTACCAACTATGAAGCTATTTGAAGGCAATGAACCTCGAGCTCATGGCGTCTTGAAATTCCACGAATCAGGGGCCGCCTTCTCTCTATCACACTTGAGATTCAGACAGAGACTCGCTCACGGACCCAGCAACCCGGAAGCTCCCATGTAGGCAAAGAGCTGTCAGAATAATCTCTAGCACGGCACTTTTTTATGTTCCGTTTGTCCTCATCTATTTCTAGGTGCCAAGCGGATACAGGCGAGTGGACACGCCATATTGAGCAGCCCTTTTTGGTTCTTCCTCTGCTTTATCCGCTTATATCCTACTGATTGACTGTGTGGGCTCATACGGTCATCACAGAACTCTAGGTAAACTATATCTATCTCTCGGACCATTTCACCAGTGTCCCATGGATGAAGCAAGTGCTCGTCAATGTGGTGGTATAGTTCACCACAGAACTTCGCAATGGCACCCTTTCTTGAACTCCTTACAGTAACTCTCACGTTGTGTATGCCAGCAATTGCATACACTGAAAGGCCATCAGTATTCACCTTTTCCGCAGCCGGCACCGGATTCCAACTTGGTGGGCCAAGTCTGGCTCCCGAAATCAGAGTTGCCCCCAATGACTTGCCTGGCGTGAAGCGAGTAGCCAACGACCTAGCCCTGGATTTCGGACGGGTTTTGGGTGTCAACGGTACTGTGGTAGTGGCAGATTGGAGCTCGACAATTTCCCAAAAACCAACAAAGCCCGTTATCTTGGTTGGGACCATTGGACAGTCTAGCCTTATCGACAATCTTGGAAGCACTAAGAAACTCGACACATCCTCAATTGAAAACAAATGGGAGACATTTGTCTACCGGGTCGTTCAGTCGCCCTGGGAAGGAAGCAGCTCTGTTTTTGTTATTGCCGGCTCGGACCTGCGAGGTACCGTATACGGCGTGTACGACGTCTCGGAGAAGATAGGGGTGTCTCCATGGCATTATTGGGCCGATGTTCCGGCGAAGAAGAAGCAATACATCTGGGCCAACAGCGATGCTTACACTGAGGGACCACCTTCTGTGAAATATCGCGGCATCTTCCTAAATGACGAGTCTCCGGGCTTGACGGGCTGGGGCAGAACTAAGTTCACTCCAAGTCAATATGGAAGCCCGTTCGTTCTCGACTTCTACAAGCTCATTTTTGAGCTGGTACTTCGGATGAAGGGTAATTATGTCTGGCCTGCTATGTGGTCTAGCATGTTCTACCTTGACGACACCAGGAACGGGCCGACAGCGACTGAGTATGGCATCTTCATGGGAACAAGCCATCACGAGCCAATGGCTCGGGCCGACAAAGAGCAAGGAAGATTCCTCAGGGGCTCATGGGATTGGAGAAGCAACAAGGCCGGTGTCCAGGCCTTCATGCAGGAAGGTCCTACCAGAGCCAAGAACTGGAGTACGATTTTTACAGTGGGCATGAGAGGCTCAGGAGATGCTGCTTCGCCCTCACTCAACTCTCAAGCTCTGGAGGAGGTCATCGCCTGGCAGCAACAAACCCTGACTAAAACTGTTGGGAAACCATTGTCTGAGATTCCACATGCTTGGATGATGTACAAGGTTAGTCGATCCATCCCGATATTCGTCTTCTGTTTGCAAAGACTCTCTAACGAAAAGTAGGAAGTGCCCGGATATTGGCAAAAAGGCATGAAGGTATCAGACGATGTGACAATCGTGTGGAGTGATGACAACAGAGGCAATATTCGCAGGATCCCCATCGGCAACGAAGGCAACAGGGTGGGTGGTACCGGCATGTATTACCACTTTGACTACGTTGGTGATCCGCGCAACTACAAATGGATCAACACTATCCAACTGCAAAAGACTTGGGAGCAAATGACACTGGCTTATGACAGCGGTGTTGACAAGCTTTGGATTGCGAATGTCGGGGATCTCAAAGGACTTGTATGACCCCAAGTATCAGCTGTGCTGCCCTTGGAGGCTAACCCGGTATCTAGGAGTTGCCCACTGCCCATTTCATGGCCATGGCCTGGGATCGAAAAGCCTTCACCGATCCGGACAGCACTAAGAAATGGCTCGGTGTCTGGGGTGGACGACAATGGGGTGACCTTGCCGGGGACACGACTGCATCCATCATGACCAGGTACGGCAGGCTGACAGCACGGATGAAGTATGAGGATCTCAGCAGGACTCCATTTGCCTTCAACACCGTCAGCTATGACGAGGCCGAGCTCAACTTGAACGAGTGGACCTCCTTGCTCAAGAATGCGCAAGCTGTGCATGATGCGCTGCCAAGTGACATTCAGACCTCATTCTGGGAGGTTGCCCTGCACCCTATCGTGGCTGGCCGAGGTGTCTACGAAATCTACACCAAGGTTGCCCTCGCCGGCACATACAGGGGTCAGCATCGTGTCAGCACCAACAAGCTTTTGCGGGATGTTCAAGCCGCCTTTTCTGCCGATCAGGCTATTACCAGACAATATCACAGCATTCTAAATGGCAAATGGAACAATGTGATGGCTCAAACTCACATTGGTTACAACAACTGGCAGGAGCCAGCATCAAACTCTCTCCCCGGGCTGACTTGGCTCACAACGCAAGCAAAGAATGCGCTCATGGGTGTTGCGGTGCAAGGAAACTCGGGAGCATTCCCAGGCTCTGCATCGCTCACACTTCCATCTGCCAGTCCGTACATTGCCCCTTCAGACCAGCGCTGGCTTGATGTATTTGCCCGTGACAACGGGACGTTCAGCTACAGAATCACATCCAACGCCTCGTTTGTCAGTATAACAAACTCCCAGAATACGATTTCCACAACCTCGGGTACAACAGATATTCGCTCGCTCGTCTCGATCGACTGGTCTAAAGCCCCAGCTGGAATTACTGCGGCTTCTTTGAGTATCGCCAATCTCAACGCAACAGGCACAACTGCCACCGTTATCCTACCCATTCAGAACAACAAGGTACCAGATGGCTTCAAGGGCCACGTCGAAGCCAACAATGTCGTGTCCATTGAAGCCGAGCACTTTGCTCCTCCGCCCGCATCATCCTCGGCCTACCTCGTCATTCCTGATTACGGCCGTACTCTCTCTGGAGTCAAGCTCCCACCCAAGACGCCATCACAGCAAGCAGGCAGGGGTCATGCGCTCTCCTACCCGTTTTACACTTTCAGTACTTCCACCGCGGCAACTTTGACAGTATATCTTGCTCCGTCAGAGAACGCAAACCCCAACAGCCCCAACAAGTATACCTTCAGCGTTGATGGCGGCAGTCAAACAACAGTACAAACCGTAGGTATGACAGACGGAAGCACCCAACCCCAAGGATGGTCAGATGCCGTGGTTAAGGGGTCTTATGTCAAGACGAATACTATCGGCAGACTGAATCCTGGCAAGCATGAGTTGAAGGTGTGGCTTCTGGAGCCGACAATGGTGATCACCAAGTTGGTGGTGGATGTGGGTGGGTTGAAGTCGAGCCTGATGGGCCCTCCTGAGAGTGCCCAGGTTTGATTCTCTATGCACAAAGTAGGATGTTGATACTCTACTCTTTCATAGCAATACGACCTTTGGTGGCTTCTCCTGTCCCCTTTGGAGCCACTTACACGGCTGATGAGATGACGTAGGTGGCCCGTGCGCTCCATTTGGTGGAATTTTGTTGCATGGAAACTTCACCGAAACTCTCGCTGTCACTTGCGGATACTCACCGTGCATATATCTCTCCGTGCATACATACAGGGGTTTAGGTCCCTGCATCCCATTCTTTGACCTGCGATATAAGCCGACGCTCATTTACTGGTATCACTGTCTGAATAAAAAAAAAAGAAAAAAAAAAGGATGATCTTGATCACTCCAAGAGCAACAGCCCTTCGGCTTGTTGCCAGAAGGACACTCACACCTTCATCAAGCCAACCGATGAAGATGAGATATTCCACCGTCCCTCTCGCCTATGATCTTCACGAGCCCGCCAGACCCTCTGTTGATAATCCCAACAAAAATTCTCCCATCGTCTTCATACACGGGTTATTCGGCTCGAAGAAGAACAACAGGACGATAAGCAAGTATGGATCTCCGATCTCGCCCTCTCACCTTCATATCCCAGACTAACAACCCCCTCAGAGTCCTTGCCCGCGACCTAGGCCGCTCGGTCTACGCTATTGTAACCACACCTCCTCCCACTCTATATTATACCTCTCTGGCTGATAGGAAGTAAATAGGACCTCCGCAACCACGGCGACTCCCCCCACGACCCCCACCACAATTACACCGCCATGGCCGCCGACGTAGGCGACTTCATCAAGCAGCACGACCTCAAAGACCCCTGCCTGATCGGCCACTCCATGGGTGCCAAAGCAGCAATGACCCTCTCCCTCACCTCCCCCAACCTCGTCTCCTCCATCATCTCGGTCGACAACGCCCCCGTTGACGCCCGCCTCGAGTCCGACTTTGCCCGCTACATCCGCGGTATGAAGGAGATCGAGTCCTCCTCCGTCACGAAACAGTCCCAAGCCGACTCCATCCTCGAGCCGTACGAACCTTCTGTGGTCATCAGACAGTTTCTCCTCGGTAACCTCCACCGGCCTCACCACCCTGAATCCCAAGTGCAGAAATTCAAGGTCCCGCTGAGCATCATTGGAAAGGCGCTCGATCACCTAGGGGATTTTCCGTTTAAAGATCCCAGGGAGGTCAGGTTTGAGAAGCCGGCCTTGTTTGTGAGGGGCACAAAATCAAAATACGTGCCGGACGAGGTTATCCCCTTGATTGGGCAGTTTTTCCCCAGGTTTGAGCTGGTGGATGTCGAGGCGGGGCATTGGTTGATCAGTGAGAATCCGGAGGCGTTCAGGAGGGCGGTGGTGGAGTTTCTGAGCCCGAAGGAGTAGTAATGGTAGAAGGATGGATAAGGATCAATGTGTATATTCTCTCTCTTCCTGTTAATGTCATCAAACCCCTAGACGATAGATTGCTGTAGAATAAAGAGAACACGTGCATGAGTTTAAACGCTGCAATTGCTAAACAAAAAAATAACAAGGAAAAAGAAAAAAGAAAGAAAAAAGCGGCAATGTTTGACGAAACAAAAGAAAAGCATTGTTTATAATTTCCATCAATATAATCCAAAAAGCCTGGGTATCAAATCTCTATCTCTCTCTCTCTCTCTCTCTCTCTCTTTCTGTTTGTGTCTCTGTCTGCCTGTCCCGGTCGTTTCTCCAGTCTAAAGGTTTCCCGACTCCCCTGCCGCTTACTTATCCCGCTCGCCTCCCCGTCTTCTAACGCCAACCCATAACTCCATATATTTCTACCCTCATCCCACACTGATTTCGCAATGCTTTAACAAGAACAACCACCCGGCAAGTACGCTCCATACCCCCCCGACCCATTATTAGTCCCTAGCGCCACCGCCCCCGCCGCCCTCCCCAGCCTAGCATTCTGAATCAACCCGGGAGTCTGGACAATCTTGTCCACAATATCCACAAACGGCAACCTCACATTCTCCCTAGTTTTCGCGCTCGCCTCGCAAAACTTGGCGCCGTGAGCCTCAGCCAAAGCCTGCCCTTCTTCCGTGGTTACCTCCCTGCCTCCGTCTGGGCCATCGGCTTTGTCTAGTTTGGCGCCAACCTATTTTTTTCTGTTAGTAACATCTTGGTAAGAAGGGGGATAAGAAAGTAAAAAGGCGTACGAGGTATAAAGCAACCCCCTCAACGGTATTCGCCTCCGCCTCGTTGAACCACCGCTCCATGCTCAAAAAGCTCGCTCTGGTGGAGATGTCATAAACTAGCAACACTCCGTGAGCGCCGCGGTAGAAGGAGGTGGAGAGGGTACGGAAGCGTTCCTGGCCTGCCGTGTCAAAGAGGGTGAGCCGGTAGGGTTTCCCGCGGACGTTGAGGACTTTGATCTGTACAAAGGTATTAATTAGCATGAGAATTCATCCATCAAATATGAGGGGGGGCAAGGTATGCACCTTGAAATCAATCCCTATCGTTGCGGCCGAAGTCTCGGGGTCGAATTCATCGTCACAGTACCTTGTCAGCACTGTGTTTGTAGTTAGCCAGGTAAGAGGCTTGCTTGAGGGATATGTGGATGCGAGATCATCTCTCCCGATGTGTTGATCATGGAAACAGAGAGAGGGGGAGAGAAAGAGAGAGAGAGAGAGAGAGACAAAGGGATGGGGTGATGAGAGTTACGGCGTGAAAGTATGTCATCACCACAACAATAACCATCACACACAGCAGCCTGCTATGCTACGAAGAAAATCCTCAGATCTTCAACTCTGGTTAATGACCAGGTGGTGAAGCCCAGCGGTTGATCCGTGGCCGCTGAGGCCTTATGAGGCTGGCCATGAGGTAACCGCAACCCAGCCATGAGGGCTCCAGGACAGAAAAGGAAAAGCAGGTGATAAATCATCAAGTAAACAAAACATATAAAAGGAGGAAAAAAACTTACAAGCACTCTTTCCCGCCCCCGACGGCCCAATGAGCAACACCTTGAGCGTCGGGAGGGTATCATCCGAAGCCATTTTGATTCACTTTGATATCCTGGCCCTCCTAAGCACTTTTGCTTGCTTCGGAGAAAAGTCCGCCCTTGCGCACAAGATATAAGAATGACACTTTGGTACCGTCGTTACTGTTGTTATCCCAAACCACGACGACAACAAAAGATAGATAGGCTGGTAGGTAAGTGCGCAAAAGATAAGAAATCAGTAAGTAGTGCTGTTGAAAGTTTTAAGGTTTTGGACGGTTGAGAGATCGATCGGGTTGCCTTGGTCCAGTCACTGGTGCTCAATGATGACGACGACGCCTCCCTTCAAAACTGCTGAGTTGTCTCTGGGCTTATCTGGGTCTGCGGCTGAGGAAAGTGGTTGAAATGTAGAACTCTCCCTAGGCTCGCCTCGCGGAAAAGAGTACGGTTCAGACAGCAAGGCAGCAATACAGACTGCAGAAAAATAAAAAGGTGATATCTAGAAGAACAATAGGTCATGTCTTTGTTGCCCAACTTTGCGGTGAGGCGCCCGCTGAGTTTTAGTGGTCCCCGCCTACTGTTTGGCCACTAATAGAGTGGCTGGCGGGCTTGGACAGCACTCGTGATGACGTTATGAAACAAGCTGTCAAGCTGGATTCCTGTCACGCGCCCGGTTCACCACTTCTTTGATTGGTCTCAATGGGCATCAAGACGCTTAGGACACTTTGGACTACGATTTACTCCAGGAACAAAAAAGAAAGTGGCGTCGTGTGGGAGTATGTCAGGAAACCGCCCGAGGCACACGTTAAAATCATGTTCGCTGATATCTGGGCACACTACCACTTCTGCCGCGTCCCCCCTCGAATTGCCTTGTCACCGAGACGGGCCAATTTCACAGGCCTTCTCCCTAGGCAGTCCATACTGACATCCTCACATCGCGGGTGCCATCTCTGGGGAAATGCTTTGCTTGGTCGTGTCACGGTCATTTATGATCCTTTTGATTCCCGCTCGGTCCGTCGTATGGGACCAACATTTCGTTACCCTTGACTACTGTTCCATAATACGCGCCAAATGCAACGAAAGCAATCCCAGTGCCCCAGAGGTATTGCTGATGAAAACCATGCCCTTTGCGTTCCCAAAAACAACCAACCCTTTATACGGACTCAAGAACAGTCTCCTTGAACTCGCGCTCAACCTTCTGGCCAGCATCATCGGTGCTGGACTCGCCGTGGAGAGCCATGAGGGCACCGAGGTCGAACTTGGGAGCCTTGAGGAGCTTGACCTTGCGGATGTGGACCTGAAGGTGAAATGTTAGCTACCTCGCCATGATTCCGTTTGCCTTCTCAAAAAGTTCCACGTACGTTCTGGAGAGGGTAGATGCCCTGGGTGGCCTTCTCGATCTCGCGGCCGATAACCTCGGGGATAAGCTTGGAGGTGAGCTGCTGGAGGGTGCAGCTGGAAGCCTCACGCTGGATAATCTCGGTCATCTTCTTGCGGATGGCACGGATTTGGGAAGAAGCGGCATAGGTGGTCTTCTTGATCTGATTGGGGCGGCGCTTGGTGAAAGCGATGGCGAAGAGGCGGAGGAGGTAGTGGTCGGTGGTCTGGACGGTGACGTTGGCCTCGATCAGAGTCTGCCACTTGCGGACGAGCGAACGGAGCTTGTCGGAGGTGAAGTCAAGGCCGTGGAAGTTGGTAAGGCAGTTCTTGCCCTGGACCTCATCGACGCGGAGCTTGACCTTGCGGAAAGCATGGTCCTCGTCCTTCTGGAGATCGGCCAGAGAAACCTCGACGATGCGGCCCTTCAGAGCATCGTTGGCGTTCTTGAGACCAGTGGTCCTGTTGACGAGGGTCTTGCCGACGCTGAATCGCTTGTTAGAATCGTCCTCGTCTTCCTGCCTGCTCGTCTCGCGGCGATTTGTGGTGTTCGGGAATCAAAGCTTACTCTCTGATGGCGAAAGGCGCGGGGGCCTAGAGTTTGATAATGTTAGCCTTCCTGCCACGACCACATTCGAATATTGGAATATATCTCGGCTTACCTTGATGCCGTACCAGTCCTTGCGGGCGAAGGGGTCCTGGGCCTTCTTCTTAAGGCCCTTCTTGCCCTTGGACAGTCTCTTGTTCCTGCGGGCGATGGTCAGCCATCATCAACTCCAGAATCCACCCGCCGCCCAGATTGTATCGCGAAGTCGTCGCCATTCGTGTATATCGCAAAGAAAATCGGTCTTCGAGGGGTTCAACGTACTTGCCAACAGCCATCTTGACGCAGCAATGTCTTCGGTGACGGGAAGTGCTGCTTGGTTAGTGATGGAGACCGTGCAATCGAGGACACGAGTTTGGGTTTCTCTGCTTCGGAATCAAAAATTGAAATTCGTTGTGTGGGCTGCAGCGCACCTCCCATCAGCGGAAAAACTAGACCTGTGGGGCGCTGATTGCGGGGCATGATTGGCTGCACGGACCTTAGGGCTCGGAGGGCCGTGCGTTTTGGACTATCTTCGCCATTCACTTCTCCTGGTGCTCCTTGCTATCGATAAGCTCCTCCCTACATGATAAGATAAGCACGCGAGATGGAAAACGCAGCCTCCAACCCCTCGCATTCGCTTTGCTTCTCCTTGCGGTCATGGATATCGGGATGATATGTTGCAGCAACACCAGCTCACAGCATGTTCAGTCACATCACACAACTGGAATGGAGAGTATCGATTATTGTAATAGTTTCTTGATTTTTTTATGTCTCATGACTAGATTATTTTTGATCATCCCCCACTTGTCCGCCTCGAAATCGAGATCTCGGTAACAACCCCCCAAAATTCAACAAAACGAGACGTTTTGAAGAGAGCGACGTAAAATCATTCCATCGACCTTTTTCTGGCCAATTCCCTTCGTCTCCAATTAATCCCCCGTCCTCCTTCTCAGGGTGCGTCGACCGTGGCAACATAGGCTCAGGGTCACCCGACGTGTCGTGACGACATAAGCTACACAAAATGTTTTGGTACAAGGGCGGTGAGTGCCCATAGGTAGGTGGGTGCTACCCCTTTCCCTCCTTTTCAACGTCCTGGTGGCCGGCGAATGACTCGGACCGTTTGAGACGTGCATCCGTCTGCCGGATGCTATCGACCTGTTGTTTGCTGGACCATACCGCGATCCACGTCAAAAAAAAATGAGTGTCGTATCGCACAAAATGATCTCTCCGCCATCGATCCTCCAGTGGGAACTCCTCTCCATCCCGTCATTGGGAATGCCTCGTTTTTAAGGCAAGAGGGTGAACTGGCTCGGGGAATACACAAAATTACAGTCATGGCTGCCGTGTTTCTCAATCCGAGGGGAATAGGGCGTGGGCGTTTTCGATGGGCTGAGGGTTCCGGTTTCTCCTGGCGAAGTTCCGCTCCGAAGGCATAGTAGCCAGACGCGTGGCAACATTCGGCAGAACTGCCCTCCAAAAGAGATCAGGGCGACCTCTCAAGGGGACTTGATGTCTGACTCCTTCTCGTCTTGCTGGCTTCCCTCATAGTCATCGAAGCTGGGAAAGCTGAAGTACCGTCCCGAGACTGGGTTTCAAGTCAGCACACAACTCTGAATCAAGGGTGATGAATGGCAAGACCTACAAGGACGCTGAAGCTCATCGTAGGAGTCGGGCTGGCTGACAGGCGACACGGACAGCTCCTGTTGGCGGTCGACGCTGTCGAACATGGATGGCCGGACAGACAGTGGTGACGTAGATCCCGGAGGAGAGCCAGAAACGAAGGCACGGGTCAGCAGGTCGGTCGCTCGTCGGTTCGACTGGCTGCAGAGAGCATTTCGGCTGGCGTTGGAGGTGGTGATAGAGGGCTCGGTGGCGGAGGCGCGAAGCAATCTTGGCCTTCTCTTGCTGGCGCTGCGGTCTGATGAATCTCTTCGCTGCATGCGAGAGTCGGGTGTGAGTGTGAGTGAGGCCATCATGATGACTATGGTGTGTTTGACTGGTAGTTGCGTGATGTTGGTCGTCTGGTCGATGGTTCTTGCGTGATGTTGATCGTCTGGTCGATGGTTCTTGGCTTGACTTTTGAGTTGTTGAATGTCAAGTGGAAGATGGAAGTTCACATGGATATTTAGCTGAGGCTGACAAAAGTCGAAAGTGGAGGGAAAGGGTGAGAAGCAGGGCCTATTATTATCGTGGGAGTGGAGGTGCTCCAGAGTTTATGAGAGCCGCCCACTTGGGCTGAAATGCGATCCGCTCAATGCCGCAAAAATGTCTCCAGGTTTCAATGACGGCACTTTCGGGCTACATTGCCACTTGTCAGTCCATGGGTGACTTGGACTGGTTGTATGGCAAGGAGGGGCGGGTTGGCTTAGTCGAGTTCAACCAAGGCACCAAGGCGAAGCGCGGAGTGTGACGGTGCCTGGGCTGGGCTTGGTTCTCGGATGGCTGGCCCAGGCCACTGAGACCTGGCACCCGCACCCACCAGTCAACAAGACCAAGGCTATCTTTCACTGACTGAGCAAGAACTGTTCGAACTCACGGCCCTTCGGAGACATGCACCTGGTGCAAGACTGCCAGACTGCAACCCGCGACTGACAGTGGACAACTCACCCCAACACCACCCACCCAACAACCCCCATCACTGTACAGTACATTACCCGTCAGCCATCACCCCCTCTGGCGCGGGCCGTCGCCAGACATTGGACAGACCTCAAGCCCCAAGATGGAGATACTTGACTCCATTGGCACGCACAATTGGGCATCTTACCATCCTCCGACTCAACATCGCGAAGCAAGTGTGGTTATAGCCTGCAGACCGGTGCGTTTGGATAGAGTGCTCCAAAATGCCAAGCCTGTCGAATCGCATCCCATGGCACCCCCGTCAGGCTCCCAGAACAAGACCAGGTGGGGTGCGGGAACCACCGATAGCCACTCAAGTCGTGACACTTCAACAACGCTGAAGCTGCACTCTGCAGGTGCTGCATGGTGTTTGACGGCCATTGGTGATGCCAGCTCCAGCGACCCAGAGTAACAAGCCGAGCCATCAGAGACTTTTTGTTGGAGCCGATTCCAGCCTAGACACGCCCAGGCACGAGCACGAGGCACAAATACTGTTTACGAACACACCTCCGGAGGGCCATCATCGACGGTCGAACAGATCTAGAAGGAGATTTATTAACCAAGACGCTGTGTTTGGTGGTGGTGGTGGTGGTGGTGGTGGTGGTGGTGGTGGTGGTGCAATGAGGTTCTAAGATGCCCGAACACCGGTAGTATGAGCTTTGAGAGACTCGAAGCTAGGTAGCTACTGTCCTCGGCGTGACAGGCACGGCGCTGTTGATCCATCTTACGGAGCTACACCTGTCGGCGACAACTTTGCTACACATTTGAGCAACACCAAGGAGTCAGTCATCCAGTAGTCGGTCCACCATCACCATGACCCCACACCACACTACCACCATCTGCAAGCCCAAACCAGACCGGTAGGCAGCTAGCGGTTCGTCGTTCACACTGGTGCTCTCGTGACAGTTGAGATCTCATCGTTACAATGGCCTTCCTGTTCGTATAGTAGTTGCCCCTCCTGTCGCCCTTACCGGTGCTGCAACGCAACCGCACCTTTTTTGTTTTTTTTTTGTTTTTAGTGCCACACACAATCGACAACAAACTGGCGAGAGCGATAGGTAATTTCAAATGGGCAACCTGGAATCTCGCTCTTCTCCTGATGGTCATCTGGATATGTCTCTTGCAGCGCCGCGGGCATCTTGGACAGCAAGTCCGCAGTAATAGCTGGGGGAGGGGTCTCCCATCTCGTGAGCAAGCCATGGCAAGGGAATTGATATCATCGAATTGCGAATTGATTGAGCAATTCAATTGAATCTTCCCAGGTACGTTACCCACCCGAACCGCACGGCATTTCTCGTCTCCCACGTTGGCTTTACACCAGGGGACGGGCGTCCCGACGGCGGTGCGGTGCAGCAAAGACGTGGGGAAGCCCTGTCTTCCCGCATCAGCATCAACACTACAAGGACACAATCTGCACCCAGTACTCCGTCCCCCATACCACCCGCTGATGAAGAAGTAAGACATTCGACAAACCCCCAACAAGGACAATGCGCGATTTTCCCTTTCTTGGGGGTTTATGACTTTGCCATAAGCCAATAATGTCTGACAAGCCCTCGAGAGGCGATGACATGGTCCAATCCAAGACGACCTCCAACAGTCGAACAGCCCATAATCAGTCCAATAACCAAGCCCAATTCTACGCCTCTCATCTTTCGTCATCGGCATTGGAGAGCTTCCCCTTGAAAGAAGGGAAGATGCTGCTGCGCCGCAACAATCACCCGACAAACTGACCTAGACAAACACCTTGCCAACAATTCTTCACGTATTTTCCTCATTCTGCCAGCTGTCTCCTTGGCTTATCCCCATTAACTCCAAACCCCGGTCTACCGGTGTGCAGTCATCGTGTCACCATCAGCCTACAATTCCCGTGAAAGTATATCATGGCAATCATGATGATGTGATGCTAAATGCGCAGTACCAGATAAACATCGTACAACTAGACAAGGGGGCGGAGGGGGTCACAAGACTAACATCCCGTAGCCGAACCGAATGACAGAAAACGAACATGGCACACATGGGAGTAAGCAAGGAAAAAAAGGTGAACCAAGAATCTGGTCCGCCCTTTACCGCACTTCGGCACGGTTACGTGCCTCCCCCCGGAACGGAACTGTAGTCCAGGTACCAAACGGGAATGCGGATATGAGACTTTCAGCTAATAGTCTTGGAAGACACCCATGTCCTACTTGCACGAAGCACATACAGACATGGACAAAGATACGGGCACCACAAGATCAAGAGCAAAGATCCGAATCTGGATCCCTCAGAACAAACCCAGACACAGGAGGAGAGAGAACAAGCTGAGAAATCGGCTTGCTTGTATCAAGCTCATGCTCGGTGACGTGACATCCATGCTGTACCCATTCTTTTTCCCGTCTACTATAGACATGTAGATCACCGAACACCACAAAAATGTCACCCGTCGTACAGATCTCAAAACATGCACCGCGTGACAAGACAAATTCTCACTCTTTCTTTCTTTCTTTCTTTCTTTTCTTCTATTTTCCATTCTCTCGCTTGGACAACTCATCTTCCTATTTACTCTCTGAAAATCGCTCCCCGTGGGGGGGGGGGGGGGGGGGGGGGGGTAAAAAAAAGCGGGTTTTTTTTTTTTGTTGGGGGAGAAACAACCACCAAGGGCAGGCCCCAAATAAAACCAACAAAAAAAAGGCCAGATTCAAAAGTGGCCCCAAAAGGAC